>JAJJWW010002424.1:0-240977 GCA_023531295.1 Papaver armeniacum
TAATTTTTACTGCTCAATTATAGGTCTTGTTCCTAAACTAAAAAGGACACCTATCTTTTGGGCTATAAAGAGCATTGTTCCAATTAGGCCAAGCACAACGGTTGTGCATTTTCCTTAGCTATAGCTTAATTGAAGCTAAGCGAGATGCGTATGAAGGTGCACCTCACTCATCGCTTAGCTTAAACAAACGGAAACTGTTTCTGTGTGAATATTGCCAAACGGTTTTCCAATTTTTTTTTCCGTTGGATTTAGATAAGTAGTTGTTACGGGTCAAAAGATAATAAGAGAAAATAAAGGAGATGTAAGAGGGAAAAAAAGAGTTTTAGTAAATAAAAAGATTAGTGTAACAGAGTGAAAACCAGTATTCATTAAATATTGCACGGAAGCTCAGTTTCCGTAAAGTAACATTTCAAACGAAAACTTACGTGTCTCATCCCTGAGCTTAAGCCAGCATCAGATATGATGAACTTTTAAGAATAGCAAAGAGAAGAGAAGGGAATTCACCATATAAAGCAAAGCAAATGACCATAGTAGTTGGATTTCGCTACAATTAAGCTATAACGAAGTGAAATCCAACACATTGTGTTTGGCCTTAGGGTTATTGTATTCATGTTATTATTTTAACTTATGGCTAAAAAAGAAGGGTAATGATCTTGTTAATCTTCTTGTTCCTTTGGTTGATGTTGGATGTGCAGGAGGTATATGCTCGATGTGCATGAGATATATGGTGGTCATTACACGATAAACAAGAAAAAATTACATGTAGATTGGATTCTTTAGAAGAAAATATTACTAGGAGATGGGATTCTCTCGATAGAATTAGGTATATCTTTTGGATATATGATGGGTTGAGTCTTAAAACCAGTCTCAATTGTTCTGTTGATGATCGTGTTCCAAGTCTCAATTATTATGGATGCTCCATGCAGGGAAACCTTCTTTCTTCAGAAAAACAAATTTGTCTCTTGATTGAAGAAATTCATTCACTAAAGGCTAATTTACAACTGGAAAAATAACTTATATTGAAAAAGGTTGATAGCATGGAACATGAATTTGAAAAAAATGAGAAAGGAGCAATTAAGGACTAACAAACTTATTCATGATCTTAATTTTCACAAAAAGAAGAATCGATCTAGGTCGAAAAATCTTAATAAAATCAATCAATTTACTGGCCAAATTCTTTCATCAAAAGTCGTGAAAAATACCAGATCGTCTGTAAGGATGTGAAACCCTGTCTCAATGTTCCTTCTGCAAGGAATGGAATCATATAGATGATCAGTGTGCTTTCAAAATCAGATTTCAGAAGAATCTTTGTTCTCAGACTGTTCAATCTTGGAAGAGGGAGAAAGTTCAAAAACGGAAAGAGACATCTCTGTCAAAAGAAATGGACTCGATCATTCATGAGCTTCGGAGATCTATCAAATGATTATGAAATAAGCTGCACAACAAGAAGATATCAAAGTCTTCAGGTAATTTAATTCCTAAGAAGAGTAAGAATTCTCATTCTCATTCACGGAACTTTCTTTTCTTTCAAAAACCGCTTAATCTATATACAATGGGAGTGATTGTCCTTCACATTGATCTTTTGCTTGTTCTCATACTTACCTAAGGTGAGAACCACTATCTAAAAGAGGATAGAATTGTCTGAATAAACTCTCAGAAATCTTTCTTATGAAAAAATTCTGCTTAAAATTTGAAGACCTCAAAAAGGTTAAGCCTCGCTCCTGGAAAAAGGTTCTCACAGTATCATACACCATTGTGTATCTCTGTTTTGCAGAATAAATCTCACAAAAGATATTATAGAGTTCCTTCTAGACAATTATTTATATGAGTGTAAATACCTTTAAAAACTCTGGCTAAGGAAAGGTTAATAAAAGGGTGTGTATTTTCTATCTTGAAAAACACAGTTCCGTTACTTGGATGTAAAGAAATTCGTGAACCCTTGAAGGTTATAAATAGTGAAATATTCTTTTCCCACTCATTCATAGAATTTTTTGCTTCAGATATATCTTCAATAATGTGTTCTTCGTCTAGTCTAACCTCTAACAAAGAAGATAATGTCCGGACTATTCTGTTTCCATCCAAGAGAATTTGCTTTGAATCTGCTGATAGTGATTCCAATCAAGATAAAGGTGTTTCTTCACCTATCTGATATATCAAGCTCCCAACTTAATGAGTTTACTCTTAAGATAAATCTTATGCTGAATAAATTTCAAGCTTTGAGCAAAGATATTCAAACCTCATCCAAAATAATTGAAGACAAGTTTGAGAACATTGAATCCAGGTTGACTCTGATTGAGGAAAATTTTGAAACTTACAGAGATGTCGACTATACCCCCTCATCAGTGTAAGTTTCCTTATGTTGTACTAGTTAACTCCTTGAAGGAATTTTATTCTTATTGTTTAAGGAAGAACACTAGCTTTTGGAGTAGTTCTTCTGTGTTACGTTAGCTATTCAAAATACTATCATCTTGCATGTTTAAAATTTATTTAATTACTAAATTTTAATTTGGAGGATGATTTGCAATACCTAATCTTCATGGATTATATATATGTATTACTTATTTTGTGAGATTTGTTCTTTGTTACCTTACTCTGGTGATTAAAAGAGATATCTCATATTTTCTCATAGGTTAAGCTCTTAACTCTTGTAAAAGAGGAGTAAACTATTTTGAGAATGGCAGTATTGATCTCTTTACAATTGCACTTTTGTGAATATACAGCTACAAGATTCCGTAAGATGTTCTCTAGGAATCTACGTACATCCTTGATTACATAAGCGCCAGGGAATAAGCAATGAACTTTTATTTATACGTTCATCCATGGCTACAATATTGAGTCATATCGCACTAATTATTCTCTTGTTCGTAACTGGCGTAGAGAATAGTTTTTGTCGATGATTATTGTTCTCACAAAAGTCTTGTATCTTAGTGCCTCTAACATTAAGATTGCTATTTTTAACTTCTTTGCTCGTAACTGGCGAGAAGAGAGAAAAATATTGGGATACTTATTTACTTTGTCCGCAACTGGAGAGTAAATTTTTATATACAAGGAAAATCCTTCTCTTGTGATTAAATTTATGATCAAACGGGGGAGAGTTCTTTGGAACTTGTGCTTAATGGTAGTATCTTTGTGGGAAGAGCGGATGGGGAATTGTAGGAGATTCTTGTACCTTTATATCTCTTTGACGCGAAGCGAGTTTACTTGGTGAAATCGTCTAAACTAAATGTTGGTATGTGTTCTCTAGTCTTGAATACTCTCTTTTTTAATTCATCTTGATCCCGATTTTTCACCTTTGCCAATTTTGTTGACAAAAAGGGGGGAAATTATTAAGTATTATCTCACTACATTACATATGGATTTTCGGAGCATCATGTAAGGGGGAGTGGATTATCAATTATAGGTTTTACCTATTTTGCAAAAGATGTAAGCATGACTAAAGGGGAGAACATATAATTGTAGTATTGCTTCAAAGTTGCGGTGCAATTGAACTTTGAGAAAGGTAACAATACCATGTTTTTGTATAACAACCGATAAGTAGAGTGTGATTACCTCATTCTAACAAAGTTCTTTTTGAGTATTCTCATAAGTTGTCATCGCTATGGATCTTCAACAACAAAGGTATTGAACGAACACAAGCAAAAACATATAAGAACTTGAAGTACAAAGAATTCAAGACGTTTGTTGAAGAACCAAGGAAATCAAGCACAATGGATTGAGCTGAAAAGCACAATTGCCAAACACTGCCACATCAACTGGAAGTTTTCAATATTAACCACGCTGGGGACTGGCAGAAGTCGTACATCAGTTATCTTCGCGATGGCGTACTTCCTACCATCAAGATAGATGCAACCAGGGTAAAGCAAAGATCCAAGAGATTCATACTCCACAAAGGAATCCTGTATCGTAAAAGCTTTGTAGGAGACTTATTACGATGCCTGGGCGAGACAGAAATCCCAATCATGCTGAAAGAAATGCACTAGGGTGAGCACCAATGGAAAAGGAAGTTGTTTCTCCAAATACACGAGCGATACTACTGGCCGACCATGGAAGACGACGCGGCTGCTTTTGTTCGGGGATGCCACAAATGTCAAATTCATGGAAATATTATTCACGTACCCTATACTCCGCTGCATTCGATAAGTAGTCTGTGGCCGTTTTATAGCTGGGGACTCGACATCATCGGGAAGATCAACCCGGCATCATCAAAAGAACATGAGTATATAATAACCGCAACGGAGTATTTCACCAAATGGGTCTAAGCCATTCCTTTACGAGGGACTACTAGAGCCACAATTGCAGCGTTCATCAAGGAATATATCATTTGCCATTTTGGTGTGCCTAAACACATCATCACCGACAACGGCACTCCTTTCGCCAACAAGCAAGTGCGGGAGTTACTTGAAGAATATGGAATTAAAAAAGTTTTCTCCACCATTTACTACCCCCAAGGGAATGGGCGGTAGAAAGCACCAACAAGACTCGATTCGAATCCTCGGCGGACAAAGGCACGATAACCCTCGAACATGGCATGAACAGTTACCCATGGCACTTTGGGCATATCGGACATCACCAAGGAGCTCTGCGGCGCCTCCCCTTACTCTCGTCTACGGCGCGGACGCCATTCTCCCAGCAGAAATTAAAATCCCGTCAGCCAGGATTACCGAGGCAAGTGGAGATCAATGGAATGAAGCCGAAACATCGAATGCCAGGGTAGCGGAGCTAGACACTTTGGATTCTAGAAGGGCTAAAGCAGAAGATCACGCGCAAGCATACATAAATAGAATTTCCCAAGCATATGACAAAGTGGTGAAACCTCGAGTTTTTCAAGTAGGAGATCTGGTGTTAAAGACTGCCAAACACATCCAACAAGACATGTCGGACTGCCAAAATTCTCCCCAAAATGGGAAGGGCCTGATGTGGTCACCAAAGCGTACAACAGTGGATACTACAAGGTCATCAAGGAAGATGGAGGCAAATTGGAAACAGTCATCAATGGAAAATGGCTCAAGGCATACTACGCCTAACTATTGCCTCACCCCTCGCCGTCTCATAGCACCGCTAGTTAGGCATTTTTTCCGTTTCCTTCACATCCCACTTTATCAAATTTCATTTAATCAAAGCACATTATTTAAAATTCTCTTATTTACCCAAAACCAAAAAAAAAAAAAAAAAAAAAAAAATCCAAACTCAGAAGGAAAACCAGGTGTTTCACAATTGCATAACTCAGAAAAGCCCATCCAATAGATTGTAGTTCCTTGAAAGCATCATCTTCAACCTGTTTTGATATCTTTCAGTCCTACTATTCAAGTCATGGATTTCCTTTTCCACCTTTTGGGATTCCACGATCAGAGCCTTCTCCTCTTTCAAAATGGCTTTTGAGGCAGGAACAACGTTGGCAAGGATACCGGCTCTATCAACCTTCATGATGTCAAGACGATGCCGAAGCCAACTTACGTTAAACTCAAGGGATTCACAGGTAGACACCATGTTTTCCCACTTTTCAATAGTTGATTTTGTGACATCACGGACGGATGTGCCTTTCATTTCAACAATCATGGGTAGGAGACAGTTCACTGTGGTAACCAAAGCAGACGAGCAATGCTTCGCCACGTCTCACGGTAGCAATATGGCCATATCTTCTCCATATTCTAGTGTACAGAGTCACGAATTCCTTTCGCACTAAGAATTTACCAACGCTTCGATAGCTAGAAGATAAACACTTCATGTGGACTTCGAATGACAAACCTGCATTGGGATATTCATGGCAAGAAATACCCAAATCATCATTTTCCAGATCTGCGGCGGTTGGTGTGCTCGGATTCGAAGAAAGGGGGGCGGTCAGATCATCATCATCGACAACGGTCACACATATTCCGAATAGATGGATATCTCTCGCACAAAAGGAACTCTTGTCTCACTCAACGATGGTAACAAAAAAATATCTATTGGTCAATAAAAATGTACCGGTATGATCTTTTAACTTTCGGATGATCTGGATGGTAACAAACAAATATCTATTGGTCGGGGAGTTGTCGCTTGAATCAGGCCGCCCGCATTTGAGTGAAGAATCTAGGCGCTCGAAGATGATTCACTTCTTGCTCGACATGATGAAGGAAATATGGATTCAACAGAGAAAGTCTTTGTCTTGAACTAAGATAACCTAATTACACCAGCATATATACTGCAGAAACCCTAAAGAGAAACGGATGCCGAGCAAACACAATGGGTTTACACGGCAGCCAAAAATCGACCTCGACCAGATGAAGTCTGGTAGGCTTGAGAAAGATACCTACAATTGTAACTGCAAGTGCACGGTGTCGACTAGCAACACAGGCAAGTACGGAGTCGATCCGAGAGATTTGGAGGGTGTAACGTTGATGCTTATGGTCTTCTAAGGCGATTTTCAAGAAGAGTAACACAAAGGGGTTATTTTGGGTGTCGATACGACAAGATGATTTGTAGTGAACAAACAATAAAATAGATTGTAAAGTAAAGATGCAAAAGCAGTGTAACAATTGCTGAGGAGTACTAGGGTGGTTGAATCCACCTCCTAATCCTACACTAAGGCAATACAAACTCTCATTGTGTTCTTGTACCTTCCCTTGAAGGTCTCAGGTGGATGTTTTATTAACCAACTCTCCTCACTCACCCCTAGTATCAACTGTCTTCTTACAGTATAATTGATCACAGGTTAGTTTGATCATACAGTTAACTACCAATCCTAAGCAATACAACACACCAAGAACAACAACAAGAAATTGATTAGCTTAACATCAAATTAGGGGTTTCATCTACACCCTAGCAAATGGAATTAGAACATGCTGAAGATAATTAAAACACAAATTAAACTGTAGCTTGGTGCACCGGCTAATCCGGGCATAAGTTTTACAAACGCTGCCTCTTCTCTATTTATACAAAAATCTCCCAATTCTACTTCAATTCAAAGATTAGATGAAGACCCACTCACCAAAACTGAATTGGTTGTTCCCTCTGTTAATTCGGCTATGCAACTCCATTAAATTGGTGTTTCCCCCACTGTTGAAGAAACCCTAACTCTATCTATCTCAAACCTAGCTTCTAGGGTTGAAGAAGCTATGAAGGAGATAGAGAGAAACTAGGAGGTGGCAAAGGAGGCTGTGCTGGTGGTTTTGTCGGGAGAAGGAGGTGGTACCCGGTTCTCGCAACCGGTCGGGGGGAGGAGATGGGAGCTCGGTTTTTGTCGGGAAGAAGAAAGAAGAAATGAAGGTGGGGAGTGTTTGGTTACAGCTTGGTTAGGTGAAGGTGGTAGGTGGATATGATGTGAAGCGGGAGCAGCGACGTTGATGTCTTGGGCGAAAAAGCCGTTGGATGCAGCTGATGGATCAAATCTTAACGGCTCAGGATGGAGCGGGCTTGGACTCGGGTCATTGGTAGGATCTTGGATAGCTCAAGCCCATATCTTTGTAGGTGGGTTGCTACTTCTCTTCCATAGTCGCTAGTCTCCACTTTTCTCGCTCTTTTGGCTCCTCAATTCATCCAAGCTTTATTTAGCACCTAAAAACACAAAATTAATTAGTACAAGTATTTATTCTTGAAAACGAGAGAAAATACGAGAATTTGGGATAATATCCGATTTCTAAGCACAAAAGATGAGTTAAATGCCAATAAAAAGGTGTAGAAATATGCAATATTTGGCACTCATCAAATACCCCCAAACCCGAATTTTACTTGTCCTCAAGTGAAACAGAAATTAAGAAATCCTAACTATACCACTGTCGCTGGTCTCTCGAATGCATTTAGCGTATGCACTAAGCCTTTAAACCCCTAGGTGTCCCTAGTGGACGAGTTGTAGTCTCGTGAGGGTTTACGGAGAGGTGTACCCACAAAACCTTCTCCAACTTCGTAGCGTAAAAGAGTCTCAAGCATCCAAGGAGCTATGAGGATATAGAGTTTCGCATGCTAGTAACACGAAGTTAGAACTATCAAAGAACGCATTCTCATCCTTAAGAGTTGAGCGAGAAATAACCATACCATATGAAAGAATTCGGGTTCGAGAGTGATCACAAGCCTCGACTTCCGCCTCACCAATAGGGTTTTATGATAATTGCACTCAAAAAGACCGCTTTTTAGTCTCTCATGTGTGCGAGGCAGGAATAAAGAGAGAAATCATGCACACGTTGAAAGTGAGAAGGATAACCTTCCGAAATAATTTCTGGAGACTCCACAGAATTGTGGACAAAAAGAATCTTTTCTGATGATCTCTAAGAAAGGAAATCAACCATTAACAAGGATGGGAGTACTCACTTACCTTCACATCCAATCGGCAATCAACATCACTCTCATAACATCCATAGAAACGTCTTCAATCTTCGGTCTTCAATCGTCGATGATGAACTTCTGAACTTCGCAAAAACTTGACAATTTGTAACTTTTCTTTTAAATTTCCTTGTTGCTTGGAATTTTCTTCTTGAATTCTTCTTCTTTACCATGGTAGTACCAAAACTAAGAAAATAAACTACATTTTTTTTAAAAAAAAATTATATACACAAGAAATGAAAATAACAACAAAAACAATGAAACTACTAACTCCATGGATGAAGGACTTTATCACTCAATTTTCCATAACATGTGTTGTCTTGATTTCATAAACTTCACTAATTCTCATCTTATTTTCTTTTCTTTGAATTGTTGCATGTAAACCTAGGACTATTTCAACTTTTCTTCAAATATTCTGACGTTGCTCTGCTCGCTGACGATGATGTGTTTCTATGGATCTGTTGATGTTGTTGAGAGAGATGGAGTGATGCTAACTGCAAATCAAACTACAAGAAGGAGTTTGCATCTTTAAATGTCACCCTCATGATTGACAAAATTAGCACTCAAGAGATCAAAAATAGTGCGGAAAGTGGTGCGAAGTTGGGTAGCTCACCATTCCTACCCGGAATTAACGTACGGTGACACACACTCTAACAGATTTTTTAAAAAGTCACAAAAATTGAAGGTCGGTGCCTCGCTTGATGTAAAAATGGGTAGTCTCCACTATGGGTGATCACAATTCTACTACCGAATATCTTTGCAACACCTAATTCGCCCTCCGGCATGGTTAAATCCAACTTTAACGCTCTAATCAACTAAGAAACCCGATTGTGTTCTCCAAGACTTCCAAGTTCAATTATTTGGTCGGACTCTCTATGTAAACATAGCTAGAAGCATGCTAGTGACTCTAAGATCTCTAAAAGTTGGAGGTTTTTATGTACATATTTACAAAGAGTTTTGAAGAATTTTTTTGAATTTTTTTTTTTTTTTTTTTTTTTTTTTTTGACAAGAAGAATAAAAACTCTATATGCAAAACACACCCCCAAACCTAAATCTAACATTGTCCTCAATGTTTTATGAGATGATAAGAATTTAAACAGAAACATATTATGAGAACTATGCTGATAAAAGAAAAGGGAAGAGATTACCGGTATGTCGGCAAAAGCAAGATTAGAGCTTCATTAGTCAAGGCTAGAATCCAACATTAACTCAGTTGATGTCACATTGGATTAGCACAATATATACATAAGACGACTCAACTGATTCAAGATAGAAGATGTAACAATACCTACTGGATTATATACAGGGAAAAATTCACCATACATCAACAATCTGAAAAGTTGAGGGTCAACCCAAAAGAAGATATGCAGAAACATCAACAGCCTTACACACATATAGCATGAGAATGCAAGTAAGACTGCATATGTGAACGAGTTACCCCTAAACCAAAAGTTGGCAACATATGTGTTTTTGAGCACAAAATCTTTCAATTTTAGAGGTAGATCATGCACAAGGTCTAGTTCAAAGTGGACACTTTTAGGAACGGGTAGAGATACACATTCCAACCTGTGGCTCTTCAAAGGTATTGTACTTAGATGCAAAATAGTCCAAGAGGACTTGGGAGGCACACAGTTCTAATCCAAAGCTTGGAGCTGTCCACAAAGTGGGTTTGACAACCTCTCGGCTGACATTAAGACAATCATGTTGTGACTTAAGCAGGGAATCAGATTTGTCTAAGTTATTTTCATTTATATCATTACATGATTCATCTCTCCCTAAGTCAGAAACAAGTACAACATCATGCTCATGTTCATAAAACATTTCAACAAGCCCCAGTTCATAATCATCATCATCTAAAACTTCAGGTTTCATGCATAGGGATATCACAAGAAACTTCACACCGTGACCTAGGCCGAGAATCGGACACATCAATTATATTTTCATGCATTGAATCATCTCGTGTCTTGAGACAATTCAGCTATCCCTAGGTGAGATGCAAGTTGTGTATCATGCACACTTCCACAAAACAATTGTTCAATCCCAAAATCCATATCAATATCATCCAAAATTTCGAGTTACGGATGAGAAAATCGAAGAAACATCATTTTTCGAAGTCGCAACAAAGGAGTCCGAGGTTACGTGAATGAAGATTCCACAAAACATTTTCAGAGTAAACATGCTCTTCTAACATTAAATCATTATCATCATCATCATCATCGTAACAAGGATGCAATGCCCCATTCAAAACCATAGTGTCTCTACTCCATTCATGTACCTCTATATCAGGTTCATATTCAATATTATTTGCACGAGTAGGAACAGATGCACTATTTTCAAAATTTAATTCATTGGGACTAACAAACAATTCATCTTGAAATTCCTCCCTTTCTACATTTTGTAAATGAATCAGATTCATCCTTAATATCATATTAAGTTGTTCAATTGAAGGGGAGTCTTCAATAGTGGGTGTCCTCATTTCAGGGTATTCACTATATGGTTGTGCATGAGGTTCACTATCGAAGGGAAATACAGATGTGTTGCTATATGGATGATCATGCAATGCTTGTAATTCAAATCTGGAATTATTTTCTTCAATGAGTTTAATATTTTCCATCACAGATTGCATACAAAAGTTCATTGGATTACAAAATTGTTCAACCTCCCAAGCGGTGGATGATACATGTGCGAATAATAGCTAGGGTATGTGTATTCGTGCTCGGGACCACGAGAAGGTTCATAATAATCCCTAAAATTATTAACATCATGGTATGGGGGGTTCATAATGTGAAGCATGCCCGTAAGCAAGTTCTCTAATTGACTTATGTGATGATTTTTCATCCCTAAGGCCAGTCCAAAATCCTGACATGCCAGGCAATCAATTTGGTCACAAAACAAAACAATATTAGCCTAACATACATGCCATATACTATACAAACCCAAAATGAGCAACAAGTGCACCAGCCAGGCCACAGATGAAGCTTAGAGAATAGACAGGCAGATTCAGAGATTTACGATCATTCAAGTGTAGCACAGCTAACAACATATTCAGTTAACCAATGTATAACTCAAATATCACAGGATTATGCCTTTGCACACAAATTCAAGGATGTAGTACTGATCACCGGAGACACAAATGCACAAATCAGAGAACTAATGCTTATGAAAATGACACTCAGTTTCAGGCAATATAGGAAGACAATGCTCATGAGAATTGAAAGGCTGGCCCTAGAATTTATGTACACAGATTTGTGATGCTGCACTTCAGACAAGCAGTGATGCGCCAACCAAGACAGTAAGGCTAATAGGAATGACAACAAGATTCAGGGATTCACAACCATACAAGCTTAGCACAAATGACATAGCACTCACAAGCTAATGTGTAACTCAAATTGTTTTGCATCTGATTCAAAATTAGTGCGAGAAAACGAGAATTTACTAATGAGATTCTACTAAGCGTCACAGACTCAGGCACAAATTCCAGATATTGCAGGGGTTGGGTGATGCTATAAGCATAAATACTTCAGCAAGCAACCAGTTCAGCTGACAAGCATGCTATATCATTCACACATTCATCAAGTAAAACAAGGTTTGAAAAACAATACCGCCGGTATGAAATCGGGTTTAGGCACTATCACAGCTTTGTTCCGTTCCTTGTCCTTCCTTTCTTCTTTTTGGCTTACACAACGAAGTTTAAGGTACTGCTAGCGAGAGAGGAATTTGATTCTAAAAAATGGACAAATATAGCAAGGGAAAGACAGTATAGGCACTCATTATGACAAACTGTGAGGGGAATCTACAATATGTCAGTGACTTTGATTGACAAACAGATGAACAGATCAAAATGATTTCAACCCAAGATGCTATTGGCAAAGTCAAAAGAGACAGAGACGAAACGTAACATATCTGGAACAAAAATATGGATTGCTACAGGATTGGGAAAATGAACTGCAAAAGCAAATTAGGTGCACAAGTGACAGGTTGCAGTTACATGGGTTTCAGAATCACAACAGATTGAAAGCTACAGCACCAAGAGTTTCGACCAATATACAGACTACGCTTCAGAATGAAATGTGAAGTTACTGACTCATGTGTTGAATTGCAGATTATTCTGAACTAACTCTAAGCTATGCTAACATAACACAACAACTGAGCAACACCTTCAGGAAGTTTCAGCAATCTTAGGATACTTCAACTCAAGTCAGGCGTGCAGATGGTGACAACACATAGCTAAAACACTTCACAGCAGCTGCAGACTCCTATATGACTAAACTTAATGATGGATATCCACATATGGTAATATGCTTAAAATTTCGAAACAAAGGACCCCTACAAACATAACTGAGCTACATAATTTCAAACAAAAGATGCAAAATGAGTCTAATTGCAGATGCAGTCTAATTTCAGACTAGATATAAGCTGAACAAAGATGCAGTTTATGCGAATGAAATGATTGAAACTTAAAGCTTACAGTTAAATGCATACAGGTTATCTAAACAATTGATCTATACTACTGAGATGGAATTAACAAAGGTAAAAAGAAAGAAAATTCAAAGTATTCACAAAATCCTATAAAACTGACAGACTATATTACTGCTACAGGGCTATGATGCTGATTATGCTAAGATGCAGTTGGAATTTGAAACAAAAAGAACTAAAAGAATGCATATGAATGAAGGGCTACATCTAAGTTATATTATAACAGTAAAAATTAAAATCTAAGGAAGCATATATACAGCCTACAGATGCAGAGAACTTTAGTTAGACAAATATGGTAAGAGACAATGATTTAGATGTCCTAACTGAGATGCAGTCATGCCATTGACAACGACTAATGTTACCACAGATGATACAATAGCAAAAATACAGATGTTTGTAAACTATTAAATGGAGAAAAACAGCAGATGACTCAATATGCTACCTGAGAACACAAAGTTACAGCAGATAACGGTGACTAAAGAACAAATAGAATTTAAACAAATATGTACATGACTAAACTTAAAATCAGTAAAGTAAAAATGTACAAGGTTACAACAAACTAAGAGTTACAGTAAGTACTGATATAATCTTGTGAGAATGATGTTAACTATGCGTGATATATGATGATGCGAGTAATTTAAATGAAGCAAAATTAGTAGCTACGAGAGAATACTAAAGAGATGAGGTGAAGATTATATACACAGATGCGTTTAACTACGTAAGCTAAGAAAGTAAAGGAAAAGAATTGGAAATTTTGCTAAGCGACTCGGATGCGACAGACTACAGATGGGATGGAGTTAACCTGCTAAGTTATGACTACAAAACATCAAATGGAAAAAAAGTTTACAGAAGCACAGAAAACTGACAAGCCACAGCAACACAAATGCATGCAGTTTTAAGTGATGCAAGATATATGTGCAAATGGACTAACTAATACAATGATCTTTAGTACGAGAATGCGGGTAGATCGAATAATTGAAGTTAAAAGAAAAACTACAACAACTAATATGCAATAGAAAAGGCTACAACTATAATGGCAGGAAAACAAAAGAAAATCTAACACATATATACAATATTAACTGAAACCAGTAAAGTTAACAATATAGACACTACACCACTAACAAATCCCCGTCAGCGGCGCCAAAAACTTGGTAGGCTTGAGAAAGATACCTACAATTGTAACTACAAGTGCACAGTGTCGACTAGCAACACAGGGCAAGTACAGGTCGATCCACAGAGATTTGGAGGGTGTAACGTTGATGCTTATGGTCTTCTAAACTGATTTTCAAGAAGAGTAACACAAAGGGGTTGTTTTGGGTGTCGATACGACAAGATGATTTGTAGTGAACAAACAATAAAACAGATTGTAAAGTAAAGATGCAAAACAGATTGTAACAATTTGCTGAGGAGTACTAGGGTGGTTGAATCCACCTCCTAATCCTACACTAAGGCAATACAAACTCTCATTGTGTTCTTGTACCTTCCCTTGAAGGTCTCAGGTGGATGTTTTATTAACCAACTATCCTCACTCACCCCTAGTATCAACTGTCTTCTTACAGTACAATTGATCACAGGTTAGTTTGATCATACAGTTAACTACCAATCCTAAGCAATACAACACACCAAGAATAACAGCAAGAAATTGATTAGCTTAACATCAAATTAGGGGTTTCATCTACACCCTAGCAAATGGAATTAGAACATGCTGAAGATGATTAAAACACAAATTAAACTATAGCTTGGTGCACCGGCTAATCCGGGCATAAGTTTTACAAACGCTGCCTCTTCTCTATTTATACAAAAATCTCCCAATTCTACTTCAATTCAAAGATTAGATGAAGACCCACTCACCAAAACAGCCTGAATTGGTTGTTCCCTCTGTTAATTCGGCTCTGCAACTCCATTAAATTGGTGTTTCCCCCACTGTTGAAGAAACCCTAACTCTATCTATCTCAAACCTAGCTTCTAGGGTTGAAGAAGCTATGAAGGAGATAGAGAGAAACTAGGAGGTGGCGAAGGAGGCTGTGCTGGTGGTTGTTGTCGGGAGAAGGAGGTGGTACTGGTTCTGCAACTGGTCGGGGGAGGAGATGGGAGCTCTGGTTTTTGTCGGGAAGAAGAAAGAAGAAATGAAGGTGGGGAGTGTTTGTCTACAGCTTGGTTAGGTGAAGGTGGTAGGTGGATATGATGTGAAGCGGGAGCAGCGACGTTGATGTCTTGGGCGAAGAAGCCGTTGGATGCAGCTGATGGATCAAATCTTAACGGCTCAGGATGGAGCGGGCTTGGACTCGGGTCATTGGTAGGATCTTGGATAGCTCAAGCCCATATCTTTGTAGGTGGGTTGCTACTTCTCTTCCATAGTCGCTAGTCTCCACTTTTCTGCTCTTTTGGCTCCTCAATTCATCCAAGCTTTATTTAGCACCTAAAAACACAAAATTAATTAGTACAAGTATTTATTCTTGAAAACAGAGAAAATACAGAATTTGGGATAATATCTGATTTCTAAGCACAAAAGATGAGTTAAATGCCAATAAAAAGGTGTAGAAATATGCAATATTTGGCACTCATCAAAGTCCCTCGTCGAAACCCTAATGTGGAACGGGAAAAAACGGTCATATAGCCAAAGGAACGCCTTCTTCACCGCTCAAAGCATCGCAATCTCCGCGCCGCTCCACCAGACAAGCAGCACGATCTCCGCCCGCTCCACAGCAATCTCCGCCATTCAAAGCAGCGCCACCTTCACCCTTCCAAGCCAAGCGTTATCTCTGCCCTTTCTGCGATGGCTCCATCTTCGTTGTTCGGAAGCCAAAATTCAAAGTGTTGTTTCCACCGTTCCACGGATATCACCAAAGTGGCGCCATCTTAGCCGTTCAAAGCAGTGCCATCTCCACAAGCCAAGGAAGCGCCATCTTGGCCGTTCAAGACATCGTAATCTCCATACATTTCGTGACCTAGCCGGCTAGCAACATTCGCCGTTCCGCGGACCAAGTCGCAGTACCACCTCTGCCAATTAGTAGCCAAAGTTGCAGTGCTGAGGCCAGCACCCCATGGCCAAACCAAATTTATGCGAAACCGCCGATGCAAGGATCGCAGATTCTTCGTGCCTTTTGACAAAGGTTAGCCAAATCTCCCTGACAATCTCTTCATGACTTGTTGTTACGATTTTATCCTCGTCTGTCACCATCTCATGCTTACCCCGCAATAATGCCATTGTTCCGAGCTAAGCAGAGGACTTAATGTTGATGGTGGTTTTTAGCTTAGGGTTAAAATCGTAAAACCTTGCATCCGATGTGACGTCACTCCGCAAGGAAACGAGCCACGTGTGCTAACCTCTCCACTGGCAAATTTATTGAGCCGCTCAATATACCTACATGAAATTTACCCAGACTGGCGAATGTAGCGACCGTCCCAGATGTTCTGTAAATTTTAGCGCCTCGCGTATATTCACTTAATATAAGTTCCTCTGAATGCCTTCTATGCTATGTTCTCCGGCTGAACTCTTAATGTTGATATGGCATGACGATTTGTGTTCACTCGCAGCAGAGTAGCACGGATCTCCAAATATCAAGGATAAGATCTTTGCATAAGGTATTCAACCGTAAAAGCACATCTTTGCTCTCTGGAAATGAACTTAAGAGAACTCTATATCAACACATAGAATTCAATCAATCGTCCTGACTAACTTACAGAAGTTAGGGTTTCGTGCCTCGTGCAATGTACCAGACCTTGCTTGTCAAAATTAAGCCTAAGTAATTAATCCGCCATGGATTAGCCAGTGCAGAACCTCGCCCAGAATAAGAAAATAGGGAGCCGCAGCAGCAAAGAAAGGCGTGGCTATGCCTTAGGCCATCTAGCGCTATTATCCACGCCCCGACCCTATTTATCTCGACCAATCAGGTCGCTTTAAATTCGCCACACGCACACAAGTTGTGGTTGGGCCCATGCTTGCCGGCCCCACTTATAATCGACCAATCAGAACGCGCCAAAGCCGCCACACTCTGCCGCGCCACCTTGCTAAATTGACAAGCCAAACGCGCCCTACCACAATAACATATTGGTCGGCATGCCAACATGCCACTCCACCGCGGTAGCATGACAACACGCCACTCTATCGCGGTAACTTCGCAACATGCCAACTTCACAACATGCTACCTCGCAAACATGCCACTTCGTGGCAACCTGCCATAAATAGCCACCCACGACAATTCCTACTCCCATGGCCCTTTCCACACTATGGCCTTGCCATAGTTCCTTTGGCATAGCCATGGTGCCGTTTGCACAAAAGTAGCGCCATGCCGCAGCTGCATTCCACGTGCACTAATTAGGGTTTCGACATGCCAAACCCTAATTTGGGCAAATTGCTACTAAATCCAAATAGTGTTTCCCGGAGCAATGGGATTGGCGTGGCAATAGGGCCAATGTTGCCACGCCACATGTGGGTCCGACTCCACGGCACCTTGGCCACGCCAAGCCCTAGTTCTTCCACGGCACCTTGGCCACGCCAAGCCCTAATTCTTCCACGACACCTTGGCCACGCCAAGCCCTAATTCTTCCACGGCGAATTCTTCCACGGCACCTTGGCCACGCCAAGCCCTAATTCTTCCACGGCTAATTCTTCCACGACGAATTCTTCCACGGCGCTGAGACCCTAACTTTGGCCACGGAGCCAATTTTTAGCTTTGGCCATACCGCAACATCACCGGTATACCGCTATGCCATGGCTACGCCACTTCGCTATACAACAAGATGTGGCCATAATAAATGGCCATCCTTCTTCATGAAATGCAATCTCAGCCATCCAAGTTCGCTACCGAACTGATGGACTTTTGGCAACTCTTAGGCGACCAACCGCCTAAACCCAACGACCATGGATATGCCGGGCGCCACTTGCATTATTGTGCCACAAGGGCATGCACAAGTCATGCCGCAATGCCACTGTGTCATTGTCGGGCACCAACACAAGGTAACCGCAATCAACGGCTATCGATTTAACTTGCCACACGTAGCAAAGTGCTACATATTTTCCACGAAAACACTCGAGACATCAAAATATGTCATAAACTGGGGGATGCTCATCAGGGTATTGGTATGGCAGTTTACAGCGTGCGGCGTGCAATGCGCCAATTACAAGAAAGTGTCATGAAGTGGGATAATTAATGGTGGTGAAAAGTAATGGTGTAAACAATTCATTTCCTTCATCATGCAAGCGTAATGACTGGCGGTTACACGAATTCACTTCTGTTTATGGGTGAAAACTATTTCTGCCGGTTTTGGTAATTTGGGGTGTATGGATGAGAAATGAATCTAAACCCTAAACAAATACACCGCACGGAGTGCTTGTGATTCGAGAAATCAACTGCATACAACTCGGCCTAAACCAAGAAATGGCCGTTCCAGACTTGTTTTGGTCACAAAGTGAAGGAGATGGGGTTGATCTTAGGGGAGGGAAGCGAAGAAGGTGTTGAGATTGTGAAGGTGTTGGCTATGTATGACTTGTATCGAAAGCCGAACTCGCTTGCAGGATGTAAGCTATCGATTCCGTGTTTGAATACGATTGTATCAACACTTGCCTTTCTTTGTCTTGTCTTGTCCTGTTTGGAAAATAGGGAGGAGAACCTATTTATACAAGTCTTTAATCCTAACCCTCGTATCTCGTGGGAAGTGGAGAAAGTGGAGTGACAGAGTAGTGGAGTCGTGTGTTGGTGTCACACGACCAGTCTTGCCCACTTCTCCAATCATCACTAACCGTCCATGACTTCCTGACACGTTCTTGTGATGGCGCGTTGTGCGTTGCACGCTGTAAACCGCCAGACCAATACCCCAGTATGTATCCCCCAGTTTGTAACATGATTGATGTCTCGAGTGTGTGGATCGTGGGACCCACAGAAAGTAGCATGTAATGCTAGATTAAATAATTAAGTTATTTAGGAAGTCGATACTTGTGAAGTATCGTGTGTATTCTATGCGGGTACTTCATCGAGTATATTCAGCATGTATGAGGCATCGCTGTTTGAGCGTCTCACTGACCAATTAACTCCTGACCAGGGCTGTATAACCAAGCCGGTGAAGTTGGACGGACGAGATGATTTTTAAGATACTCATCTGCGACCGTTAGTGGAATTAGGTTTTTAGAAGAGGTGCGCAAGCACCACTTTTTAGCTTGGTCGAAACCAAGCTTGGGACACAATTTTGGCATGGCCGATCGGGCATGCGTGTAGGCGGCATGCCGGTATACATGCCCATACCTCATTGTCCCGTGAAAGTGTGATCTGGACCGCTCAATTTTTCCGGCAAAGAGGAGCGGTGGGATTGATTTACAACGGAAGTTTGGTGCCGCAAATGCGCGCGTCATGCCAACCGGGCACGCGTTTCAAGACGACCAAGCTTGGTCGGTCCCGGCCGATTGGTTCGGCGTGTAGGTGGTAGGCTGGTGTTCACGCCTATTGTAGTAGCAGGAAATCCCACACTACACCCCTCACTATATTTTGGTTAATTAATCCATTGAAAGTTGCATAATTGAGAATGTTTATTGATTAATTTCATGAGTTCTACCAAGAAAAGTAGAATTACACTTAGCAAGTAAAACACTCTTAAACTTTCTCTCTCCTAATGACTTGCCTAACAATTCTAAAAAGATCCCCCTACAACAGACTCACTCGACCCTTTATATAGGGTAATACACAGTGGATGACAGCTAAGCTATCCTTTATTTTCGGGAATGTCTCGCGAAGTGTCGCCAGTGTACAACTATTCAATCTCGCGACACTTCTTAACCCTCGCCGAGATCTCACGTCTTCTTTATGTCTCTTTCCGTCGTTATTCTTTGCGTCGTTTATTTTAGCTCTTCTGCATCGCCTCGCGGCATCGTTGTTTATACACTTCGCGAGTCCCGTACGTTGCGATATTATGGTCCTACATCTTGCCTCTTTTTCCTTGAATATTGCTTGAAGAGCAATCTTTAAGGAAAAATCATGTCACAAAGAATCTTTGGTCTTTGTTGATGAAGGAATGAGCGAAAGAATACTGGACTTGAAAAGTACGTACTTGCCTCTATTCTTTTGCGATGTTCCGAAGTTTTGCGTCTCCTGTCTCTCCTCATACTTTTCTTGCGAAGGGAAGAATATCATGAGAGCGAGTCTTTTGATTTGCCGCGACCGCTTATCTTTATCTGTTTCAGCTCCGTACACAGTTTTTAACCATTAAAGCCCTTTTTCGACACGTCTCTACCAACCGTTTATTCTTGACCGTTTATGTCTCTTCTCGCATTAAATGACCTCGTTTTTCTCGAGGATCTTTTTTTTTTTTTTTCTATATATAGTTTTCTTCTTCCCCTCTTTTCATTCTTTAGTTTTTCTCTGCAACTTTCTTTGATTCTCTCCTTCCGCAATTTACGCTTCGCTATCGCAAATCTTTTCTTCATCCTTTCTAACGTTTAATCCTAATCTCCAAATTCCCCTCCATTCCCATACTGATAATGGCTGCCATTAGTCGTGGATACAAAACTTCTTTTGAAGAAGTTCAACAGAAGTTGCACGAGAAGGGTTTTACTCTGTCAACCATTCCTGATCAAGAACCCTCATCCATTCTTTCTATAAATCTTTTCTCCGATCATCAATGTGATGATCAAAAGATTATAGTCTCGCTTCTGTCGACTTCTCGCGGGACTTTCTATTCCCTTGTACAATCC
The DNA here is from genome assembly GCA_023531295.1 of Papaver armeniacum. Lineage (NCBI taxonomy): Eukaryota > Viridiplantae > Streptophyta > Magnoliopsida > Ranunculales > Papaveraceae > Papaver > Papaver armeniacum. The sequence continues at coordinate 20,456 of JAJJWW010002424.1, forward strand.
TGAGTTGCCTTTATTTTATGAAATTTTGGCCCATGAAAAATTCTCTCGGGCTGTTTATCAATTAAGTGGCGATTGTATTCGCCTGATGCTTGAATTCGCGAACCGTGGTGCGTGCAAAGGATCTTTATACCCTACTTCGCCGTAAATCCCCAATTCGCAGATTTAGAAATAGTTGTTGAGAAATACACTGTGGAAAACTTTTTTGAAAATTACTCGGTGATAACTATGATGAATGCGAGATCTCATTTGGGGCGTTCATTCTCAAGAAAAATAATAATGTCTCTCGAAGATAAATTACTCATGCAAGACATTGATTGGCACCAGGTAATAATTCCTCTCCTCGTCATTCCAAAGATGAGAAATGGTGGGTTGTACCCTTGATTTTAAATGGTCCTTATATCGCGGGCCCGCACGTTCTTCCCGCGAATCTCAGCGTATCATCCTTGGGAATTCAAATGGCCTGAGAAGGAAAAAGAAGTATGTTTCCTACTCCAAATTTTTGCTTTCGCAACTTTCTTTTTACGATTCCGAGTTTGTGAAATCTTTCGGATAACCGGAGTTGAAAAGAAGCTACAAAAGGGATCCGTCGGAAGATACTTTGACATTGCTTCGGTCTCTTATGAGTGAAGTAAGAAGCATTTCCCCTTACTTTGACACATTTTTTTTTTTTTTTTTTTTTTTTTTTTTTTTTTTTTTTTTTTTTTTTAAAACAATACTATTGCCTCTGTTTCTCAACTTTACACATTTGCGAAGGCTGAAGTTGAAAAAAATTGTTGCTGCGAAGACTAGAAGTAAGGGCAAAACTGTCGCTCGCAAGGGTAAATCCTCTGCCCCCTTAACTAAGAAGCGAAAGGTCCAATCCTCTTCTCGCCTTAGCTCAAACTCTGAATCTTCTGATGAAGATGACCATGATTCCAATCGCTCTCTCGCTACAAGGACCCCGTTAACCAGTTCTTCTATGGGTCAGTTGTCTAGTATCTTCTCAGATTCTTTCCAAGGAATGGGAGATGCTCCCCTAGCTTCTCTTTGCGGGACTCTCGCAAACGTGTGCAATGCCACTCTACTGGAGGGCAATGATTCTTTCAATGGAGTCTCTAGAACTATGTCTCCGGACTTCTTAAATGCGCTTGGATCCTTGGTATGTATATAATCATATCTCCCCATTGGCTTTATATTGTTGTATATGTATTAACAGCTTTTCTATCTTCTTTCATAGGTTGGAAGATCTTCTTTTGTAGTTGCCTCAGATCTTGAGAGAAGACGCAACAATCTTGAGAAGAAGAATTCGCAATTGAGTAAGAAGATTCGAGAATTGGAGACTGAAGCTGCGTTATCTCGCGATAAAGACGAGACGATTCAAAAGTTAAATACCGAACTTGTCTCTCAAAAAGAGAGGGTATCCACCCTTCAAAATGCTAATCAGCAACTTTATGGTATAATATTTGCCTTATTTTATTATTTTTATTTCATTGGTCGTGTATTGCCACCTAACTTATCACTTTCGCAGACGTATATAATCTCTCCGATGAAGCTATTCTTCTCCATACATTTCCTGAACCTATGGATAATAACCTTCTTCTAGCTCATCTCAACACTTCTTTAAGTAGTTCTTGAACAAAATTAACTCTCTTTCATTAGATGAACTTCGAGACCAAATATCGTCTTTTAGAGATTGAACATAGATCCTGGTTTAAGTGCAGCCAACCAATTTAAACAAATGTTTCTTGAGTCTCGTAAAGAAATCAAAATTTTGAGGAAGAAAATTAGTGATCACATAGATGACAAAGACCGCATTGCTAACAATGGTGCTCAAGCATTAGCAACATTTCAAAAATCTCTTCTTGAGCTACAAATTGAGCGAGATGAATTGCTTCGCTGAATTCCTTACTTAGGGAGCGAGAAGATCGGATTCGTTCGCTCCTTGTTATAAATAATGATGACGAATTCGCCCGGGCTGCGAAAGTTTTAGATAACGCCGTAAATAACCTAGGTGTTGATGTTAGTCTTCACGCCGAGCATACTTCCTTGGTTAAAGATATGATATCCGACGAGAAGGTTGCTTATTATACCTCATCGCTTCTTATTTCCGTAATATTACTTGTAAATTGTTACTTGTTGTTTCTTATTTGCGAGAATCCGAGATGAGGCTTCGAGGTTAGAATCAGAGAGCTTGAATCGAAAAGAGCAACTCACGGAATTTTCCAATGAATTGAAGAACTCGAAACCGAAAAAGAACAAATTTCGCAAAGAATCTCTTCCTTCGCGAGAATAGATATTCCAAGTTGAAGAAACAATTTCTAACGACAGGTGGAGAATTTTAACAATGATGCTGTTCGCTTTCGCAATAGAGGCATGGAGTATGTTTGTAAGAACCATAATATCCCTCTGCATTCATATCCCTGGCTCCTTGAAGAGGTTCCTGAGAATCTGCCTGTCTCAGACGTTTCTGATAGCGAGGCTGGCGAAGAAGAAAATTTCGCGACGAGAATAATCGATTGAAGAATCGAGACGAAGAAGAAGAACCGCCAAAGAAATAACTTTTTTCGTTTTCTTTCTCTCGCTTGTAGTATCTCGTACCTTTCGTATCCTTATTATAGTATATTTCTTGGATTTTTCTCCTCCGAATTCAATCTTGGTCCCCTTTCTTGGTAGTTCTTCCTTGTAATATAATTGATTAACATTATTGATGTATAATTCTTTCATCAGAAGATGAGTAGCAATATTTCATCTTTTCCATTCCCATTGATAATAATCTTATTGTTAATTGAAATGTATCATCGCGACGGAGTCGCGAGTATCTTCATGAATTGAGTATTCGATCTCTTTTTGTGGCGACAAGGTCGCAGACCGCCTTTACATTTTCATGTGATGGCTCATTGACCCTGCCTTATCATTTTGTGTGGTCTTCCGAGTTAGACCTCCCTAATTAGAGGTCCTCTCCGCCACCTTTTATGGCGACAAAATCACAGGACGTCTTTACACTTGTATGTAAAGACCCATTGATCTTGCCTTATCATTTTTCAAGTATTTTTGCCTCTGCAGGATGTTTTGGTTGCAACAATATGACAGGCCTAGATATCCTTGCGAATATAAAGTCCTATGACATTGCCGTCTTGCGACGAAATCGCAGGACGTCCGTACACTTTCGTGCAAAGACCCATTGATCTCGCCTTACCCTCGCGTTAGTATTATTGCCTCTGCAGGATCATTGCACAAATATGACAAGCCTAAGTCTCCTTGCGGAAACAAAGCCTCATGACATTTGCGTCTGCTTTGGCACTCCCCCTAATGGAGAGCACCGCCCTTATCATCTCCCAGGATTTGCCCCTTCAAGGAGGCGAAACATCGGCCATACAAGACTAGCTCCTCCCATCCGGTCTTAACAACAACCGAGTTGTTTTCGCAGCCTCTTATCCCTTATACCTATAGCGGTTTATGGTTACGAGATCGCACCCTAAGTGGAGTTTTCTTCGGGCGAGTGCAACGCATGCCAAGACTTGCCAAGAATGGCCGGGGTAGGTTCATCCATCCGGGCACTCGCTCAACCGTGTACCTCGGCGCCTTGTGCATACATCGACTCCTAGGAAGAGACCCTCGGTCGCCCAACCAGGGTATAACCTACATATATAGTTGGGAATCCAAGGTACCTCTTCCGGATAGGCTTTCATGGGCCCCAAATTTACATGGTTCGGGCTTCGGGAGCGGTGTAACCTTCCCCCGAACCACGGCGAGAGATACCCCCTTATATGACGCACTTTAGGTCTTACATTTGCCTCTTACGAAATGTTATTCGCGAACTAGGGTGTACGCCATAAAGGTTCGTCCCATTCATTTGCGCATTTATATTTGTTAAATCATTCAATCATTCATGTTTCATTATTTGTCGATATTTGTTTGCGAAGTATTCGCAAACTACTCCGTTTTCACTTGTTGCATTTCACTTTTCTTTCTTAGTCATATTCTCATCTTATTCTTGGTCATGAGATTCTCGCACATCATTACTTCCAGTTGTTACTTTGCATCCCGCTCGTTATTGATTATTCACTTCTTACGCCTTTTGTTCCTCATATCTTTTGCTTCTTCATTGTTATAATATTGGTCTGTCTCTAAGCATTCATCTCGCGGGTACGTTCACCCCTCACTTCTATAGCATCTACCATTAGTTTTTCCTTTCTCTGCTCATCTCTCACATGCTGTTTCCACCCTTTTCTTTTGGCATTCCTTTCTTCGCAGCTTTCTACATCTATTTCATGACATTGTTGCGACTCCTTCCAATCTCCTTGTATAATACCAATGCCATTTGGATGTGGGAATTTAATACATTGATGATACGTTGACGCGACTCCCAAGATTTCATGAAGCCATGGTCTCCCAATCAGCGCATTGTATGGAGATTCCACATCAACCACACGAGAATAAAATATCGGTGGATAATCCTTGTAGAGGTATTCTCATGTGAACCTCTCCTTTTGGTTTGTTTGCAGTGCCGTTAAAGCCATATATCTTGTATGTCGAGGGAATTAAATCCTCATCTTTTCCGCCCATCGTCTTGTAAGTATGGTAGAAGAGAATATTCACTGAACTTCCGGTGTCGATTAGAATTCGGTTGATCGCCCAACAAGCTTCTGCCTCATCATCTTCTCCATCAATCGGTTTCGGGTTAATCTCTAATTTCACAACCAACGGGCTATCGTGTGTGTTTCTCTTCCTTTTGGTACTTCATCTCGCAGAGAAAGAAATAGTCTTCAATCGCCACTTTTCTAACTGCGTTGTCCTCGCCAGACTCATTATTTCTTTATCATTAGCATCTCTCGCAAAGACTCTACTAAGCACGTTGTCATGGAAATCTTCGATGGTGCGATAGGAGTGGACGATAGAGTTGCAGTTCAAATTCTTAGCTTTTGTTCCTACTTCTATCACAAATGTTTCCTTTCCCTTCGCTGACACTCGTTTCGTGCATTTACGCGGTGGTGGTAATGTCGGCTTGTTTCTCCTCCTTTTAGAAAGTGATTCGACTTCCCCGATCAATCATCCTGAGAATAATTCTCTTTATGTTTCTACAATCATTTGTTTGATGCCCATGGAAGCGATGGTAAGAACAAAACTCATGACTTCTATCGCCTGGTGGTGGTTCCATTCCAACATTCCAAGGTGCTGGTACATTTTCCATCACAAGTATAGCTTCCCAAATCTTTTCAACGCTAGCATTCAGTGGAGGCATCTTAATTTGTTCCCATATTGTTCTATGACTTCTCTGTACTCCACGGTTATTTTGCCTTCGCCCACCATAAGTTTCTTGCACATGATCTAGCCTCTGAATCTTATTATTGTGTTACGGTTGTGGTAGTTTCTCTCTCGCTCAAACTCCTCTTGATCGTGGCTTCCCATGGCTACTATCTTCTCTGCTTGTCCCTCATCGGCGCTCCTTGCTTGCTGTCCCCGCGAAGTGCTCGCCACCGTATTTATGAATTGAGGCAACAAGCTTGCGTTCGCGGCGTTAGAGCTTGTATTCGCGATCGGATAAGAATTCATTTCATTCTGTCTTTCTTCTAAAGCGATGTATTCTTCCCGTAATTCTCGCACTCGCCATCGTGATTGTATTTTTGATTCTAAAAATTTGAATGTATAACAAGTTAGTCGCAAAGAGAGCATTCACAAATGAGAGTATGAGATATCTCTCCTCAACCCGCCCCGCCATTTCGCTACACATGGTCCTCCATCTTACCAATCAACCTGTCTTAAACTCTCGCCAATCCTTTGTTTCAATCCAAATACATCTTCAATACCGGGTCGCGAAGAGTTGTTACTTATGTATGCTCCCAGGAATGTGGCTTGTAAATGATTGAATGATGTGATTGTGTTCCTTGGCAGACCTTCAAACCATTTTAATGCTTCTCCTATTAAGCTTGACGCGAAATATTTGCATAATATAGCATCATGATTCTCCCATTGTAACATACATCTCATGTAAGCTTTAATATGTTGTATCGCATGAGTTGTTCCATCAAAAATGTTGGTCAATGCGGGTAAATTACACTTAGGAGGTATTCCTCCCATCTCGTACTTCTAGCGTGAAGGGGTTCTTCGCTGCTTCTGCGATGGCTTCGTCCGATTGTCTCCTTCCTCCTTCCCTTCGTTGTTCAATAATCCTCTCATTTCAGCTAGTTCCCTTAAGATTTGTTCATTTGCCCTAATTTGTTTCTACTTTTGGTCTTTTTAGCTCGCTTCTCTCCTTCTTCGCTCGTGCCTATTTTGACCTTCCCGCTCATTATTTTCTCCTCTTCTCTCTTCGCGATGCTCTTCTTCGTCTCTTTCGTTAGTCGCACGCCATTATATCGGTTGTTCTCTCTTCTTGGTGGCCTCTCGGCTCTCAACATCTGCACCCTCTCATATTCTTCATTAATATTTCTATTAGTACGATTTTGTTCCCTCCTTCTCTCGCGGTTGTCATGGTTATTCGTCGAATTGCCTCCTCCATCTCTTGATTTTCCATTTCTTCTCTTAGTCTTTCTCTCTCGCGAGCTAGTCGCGCTTGTTCAATGTAGTGCCTCTCAATGTCATCCTCGATCTCTCGGTTTCTTCTCAATTCTTCTCTCCCGTGCGGGATTGTTCTTCCTTGGCATTTGGGTCATTCGGCCCTTGGAGTTGCATGTTCTCTTGATTTTCCCTATTTCGCTCATTTTGAAGATTTTCTGGCCGAGGAATATAACGATCTTCTATTTCTCTTCTTCTCTCGCCATGCTCTACGTCCGGATCTTGTGTTTCTTCCTCGGTATTCTCCGTTGGTAAGACTCTTCTTCTTCTTTCTTCTGTTCGATCTAGAACTTGATCTCACGCTACTTCTAGATCTCTATTTTGTAACCTCATATTTTCCATCCTTAGTTCATGATTTTGTCTTGTCAAGTTTGCTCGCTCTTCGCTTCTAATCGTCTCTCTTCGTGTATTGTTTGTCTCAATCTTTCTAACGCCGCCATTTCTTCGTTTCTCGGATTCATTTCTCCATTCATCCCTTGCTCTCCTTGTCCATTGTTCACCACCTTGCTCCTCTTCTCTCTCGTCTTCGAATGGATCTCCAAGTATGCACACTTACTCTATCATAATCCACACCGCGTTTGCTCTTGGGGAGATTGGTGGGCTGGTTTTGACCTTCTTCATCATTTCTCATGTTCATCCTTGATGATTCTCCCTGTTTCATTCCTCCTTTCTCCAGCAAGTCTCCCACTTCTTCTTACAATCGTTGGTTGCTCCCGTACGTTTCTTCTTCTAGCCATCTTTCTTTTTAATGAATTCTTGAGTATCTTTTCCAAATCTCTTCTCTGTTAATCCAAATTCTTTCCAATTTCTTCACAATCACTTTGGTCGTCCCTCGTTTCTAGCGCATATGTAGTAGCAGGAAATCCCACACTACACCCCTCACTATATTTTGGTTAATTAATCCATTGAAAGTTGCATAATTGAGAATGTTTATTGATTAATTTCATGAGTTCTACCAAGAAAAGTAGAATTACACTTAGCAAGTAAAACACTCTTAAACTTTCTCTCTCCTAATGACTTGCCTAACAATTCTAAAAGATCCCCCCACAACAGACTCACTCGACCCTTTATATAGGGTAATACACAAAGTGGATGACGGCTAAGCTATCCTTTATTTTCTAGGAATGTCTCGCGAAGTGTCGCCTGTACAACTATTCAATCTCGCGACACTTCTTAACCCTCGCGCGGATCTCACGTCTTCTTTATGTCTCGCTTTGTCGTTATTCTTTGCGTCGTTTATTTTAGCTCTCTGCGACTGCCTCGCGGCATCGTTGTTTATACACTTCGCGAGTCCTGTACGTTGCGATATTATGGTCCTACACCTATACCTTACTATCCCATGGAAACGTGATCTAAGCCACTCACTTTGTCCGGCGAAGTTGAGTGGTCGATATCAGTTCGTGATTGGGAGGTGTGACCACGCTAGTTTGGGCGTGCGAATTGGAATAACCGGGCATGGTATGCCTTGGACGATCGGGTGTGGAGATAGATGGGTCCACGATGATCATGTTGATGCTTACTGGACCTGCTCGGTCGACTCCTAAACCCTCCATTCGATCAGGAGAAAACGGACGTTTGCGATCAATGCAAACCCTAATTAGGGTTTTGCTGGCCGTGCGGCATGCCCACTTTGGGCGCACGATCTGGAACGACCAGCCAAGGTTGGTCCTGACCGATCAGTCATGTGTGTAGGTGGGCTCTCCGTGAGTGTGTTGACATGCTCTGGGCCCTTTGAATCTACATCTACACCCTCCATCTATGCCTGCGAAAATGGATGGTTGAGACTGTTTTTGCGACACATGTAATGTGCCGCAAACCCTAATTTAGGTTTTTCGTCCATACCGCTTTGGCTTGGACGGTTTGGCAAGCTATGCCACCCTTTTAGGGAGGCCGACCATGCGGGGCCCGCGTTGGGTCGGTAGTGAATATTCCAATACCGCTTGGGGTCATGGATTCAATCTAAGCCATCCAATCATGCTTTGGTGAAGTTGGACGGTCGTGATCGTTTCGAGACCGATATGGACAGTCAGCATTCAAATATGCTCAATCGGGCTAGTATAACACACCGAGAGTTGCGGCCGTATGGGTATTTCGTACATGCTTCATTATTAATGCTTGGAGGTTCGTGTTGCTCGCCGAGAACAACACTCGGTCGTCATGCCGCACCGATAATGAGTACATGAAATACAAGGCTGGTCATGCATTAATTAATAATGTTGTAAATTCACGTGGTATATGGGATTGTTGCCACATGCTCCAACTTGGATGAATTTCGTGTGTTTAATTCACGAATCATCGGGATTGTTGCCACATGCTCCTTTCTAGGTGAATTAGTAAAGTGAAGAAGTATTCATCACTTATTAATGGCTTTATCTTTTGCAAGATGTTAGCGCATAATTTTGGCTTTTACAATTTTAGCCTTAAATGAAAATCCACCATCAATATTAAGTCCCCTGCCTAGCGCATAATAGTTACGCTATTGTGGGGTAGGCATAAGATGGTGACAAGTTTGTATACAGAAATGACCAAGCTAAAGTGAATATATATTTACCGCATAGGTCGACATCGTCAGGTGTTGTCCCAGAACTGGTCGGTCCTGATTAGGATGGTGAAGGATGCAGGACTTGATCTGGAGAGTCGCTTTGGTTTCCTCCGTACGTATCTAGACAGAGCTTGGCCCGTTTCTTGGACTAGGTGCACTCCCCTTCGTTACACGGCAGCTTTCCTCATATATATCCGATAAGCATCGTTGATCGCTATCTCGAATCGGTAGCCTTTATAGGTGGCAAGTAAAGACTTCTTTTCTCATGGGATTCTGTTGACTTGCTAGATTATAAAGAAAAATTCTAAGGATTCTTCTCATCACATAGTCGTTCCTTCTATATCTTAGGTATTGCTCCGTACTTATTTGATCTTCTGATTGACTGATGATGATACATACATTTTTGTGTGCTCATAACTTCTTCTTCTTTGCAGCTTATCATGGAAGTAGTGGGCGATGATCATTCTGTAACTTCTCAGGAAAAAGTTTGAAGTTGACAAACCCGAAACTAATGCGCACGAAGAGGTAATGGCTAAAATTGACCTCCCACTTCGCGAAGTCGGTCGTGCTATACAGGGGATTTCCATTCTGCACCTGCGTATTGCCAGGGGATCCATATGTGCCCTTTCAGCTGCGATCGACATGGAAGAGCGGTGGAGGCATGAGGAAGCGTTGCGAGCACCAGTAAGTGCAAGGGCATAGAGATTTGTAGTACGGTTAAAGAGGCGGAGGGTGGAGCATAAATGGCCTCCGGATGAAGATAGGCGTGATTATCCAATCCAGGACGGTGTGATAATCCTTGACTCTGACACAGATGGACCTGATTGTTCGAAAGCAGTCAGCGCAAACCCTAATATTGCTGTGGCCTTTGAGGAAGACTTGGAAGATGCTCCTGCCGATGATGTTAGGACGGAGGGTGTTGCTGCGGAAACATCTGAAGCGGAAGCTGAGGCTCCGAAGGGAGAAGCGGTAGCAGGTGATGGAGTTGAAGCAGGGACCTAGCAGTGGTGCAGGCGCGGTCGCTCTTCTTGACGGCTAAACCTCTTTGCTTCTTTTTCTCTTTTCAAGTGTATTCCCGTAATTCTTGAACATCTTTCTTGTACTCAGTGGCGGCTGAGTTCAAGATCTTTTCTTCTGTTTGTTTACTTTGAATAAAGGTTTATTTCATAACCCCTCGTTAAGATTGCATCTGTATGTGCTCCTGACGTGAGATCTCCTTGGTCTTGCTGGGGTAAATGTGCACACATTCTATTTCCTCCTTCCCGTGAGATGTTTGCTTAGGGTTTCCTTCCTTGCTCTAGTGGGTTGATTTATGTTGGCTCAGGACTTTGTGTTTTTTAGGGGTAAAGAGGTTCTCAGATGGAAATAATGCTTCAATTAAATTGAAAATTGAAAATTGAAACCCTAACTATGAATGCAAGTATTGGAATCATTTTCGGGAGGAATTACAAATATGACGTGAAATTGTAAAAGGAAACACGCTGGAGGAAGTAGCACAGCGTTTTAAAGTGTGGAGGACGCTGGAAAGTGGTAGCACAACGTCTTAAGTATGGTAGGGCTGGAGCCATCGCGAGTGAATTGTTACGCCTTCTAGCTTGTCAGCGTTGATGAGATTGCAGTAGCCGCCTAGGATGACATCTGCTACTAGGTATGGTTCATCTTCCTTTTCGGTGGGTGAGTCGGGTGGGGTAGCCACTTTCATCGTAATGCTTCCAACCTTGAATGCGGTTGTCTTCGTCACTAGATCTCCAATTCCAAATGGGTTTGGGCGTGCAGATACCTAGACCTTGGCCTTATCGTCTTTGACCAGGACAACCTCTAAGCCCTTGATAAAACGTTTGAAGGGGCCGGCTTCCCATTCACATCTCCTATCCGGTGTTGGTTTGTTGGTTGGAGCCAGTCCCCAGAACTTATCAGAGTGAGGAGTGATTGGTTGCAAGAAGGGTTGCGTGATGAGACTTACTTGAGCTCTAACCTCTTAATGTATCTTCGATGGGCTCTCTCCAGAAGTTGTGTCACATTGGCAAGCCGCAGGTCTTGTGTCCAGACGGCTTGTTAGAGATCCTTTTAGGTGTCATATTTGGTAGAGGGCAAACTCCCAGTGTTTCCTTGTTGTCGTGTAGCCAAGAGCGTCCTAGGACCATGTCATAATTGGGATGTTCTTTGACTATGTAGAACTTCGCTTGCATTAGGCGTCTCCCAATTTAACTTCAAGATCGATGTATCCATATGCATCTCTCGAGTTCTCCTTCCGGAGTCTTAACCACAGATTGAGTTGCGAGTAGCCTCCTTTTGAAATCTTTGTTGTTTTCAAGGTCTGGAGGGTGATGATGTTGAATTCATAGGCCGTATCGATCAATGTGTTATCGAACTCGACATCCCTCAAACGAGCAACGGTTAAGAGTCCCCAATTTCCCTTGCTTGCATCTTCCAGCAAGGACCGAGGTTTCGAGACCGCTTCCTCTTCCGGATACAAGCGCTCGCCCGAGACAACGCGGTTGAGGGCTGCAAATATGTCCTGACGTTATGCTTTGGATAAGTACAAGATCTCGCATAAATGTTCCATCATGGATTGTACAGTCTTGCGAACGGAATCCCCAGTGCAGTTCCTGACAAGAAGAGGATCTCTACGAATACCTTCGTTTCCAAGCTGGAGTTCTCCCGTCTCTATCTTTTCTCTGAAGATTTGTTTCAGCCTGTTACAGTCTTTGGTTGGATGGTGAACGAACCTATGGTAGCGATAGTACTTGGGATCCGCCATATCTTTCTCAGTTGGTGGACGTTTGATAGGAGGCAGCTTGATGGCATCGTCTTGAATCCATGCCTCCAAGAGTTCCACTACTTCATTCATGGGGAATGGGAAGCCTGTATCTTCGGTGTCTTCTGCAGGAGTCTTGCCTGCTCCCTTTTGAGTAGAAGTCGTGTGTGCTGGAGCCGCACGCTTGGGTTGTTGTTCACGTGGATCTTCGTTTCGAACAACCCTGGTTCTCTCTAGCAACGCTGGGGCAGTTGTGGCTGAACGTTTGGTAGCTTCATGGAGTTCGGAGAACGTCTGAAAGCCCAGATTCTCTAGTAAGGCGCGGTATATGGGTATCATCCCGCTGATGCACAGCTCCACCAACTGACGTTCAGTGACGTTCGGATCATTACAATCTAGTGCTTGAGTTCTTAACCTCTTAACGAAGTCGTTCGGATGCTCGTTGTTCCGCTGAGAGACTCTCCCTAGATCTGAAAAGGTGATCTGCTCAGATACGAATAAATACTTCCTGTAGAAGGCACCGACCATCTCGCCCCAATTGGATATGCTGTTAGGTGCGATGTTGTTGTACTAGGTGTACGCCCTTCCCGTAAGTGACTTCGAGAACTCTTTCAGGCGGAGAACATTATTGTACTCATGCTCCCCCAAGGATTCCAAAATCGAGATACGTGTTCACGAGCGTTACCGCAGTACCATCGTAGAGGGAGAACCGAGGAGAGGTGTATCCTCTTGGAAGAAGGATTCGTTGCATATCTTGAGGGTACGGCTGATGTTGGTATGCATCCATCAGATTTCCTTTGCCTCGGTTTTGGAGAAGTCGTTACAGGTCCTCACGTGTGATGAAGTTAGATGGCTGGTCCATTTCCCTTGGGTGTTCAGGAGCAACACGAGCTTCTTTACTCCTGTGGGTCCGAGTAGAAACGCCTGCTCCGGGTGTATTGAAGGCATCCCTTGTTGGCTCTAAGGGTTCTTGTGAATCTTGTGGCAATCGTTCGTTAAAGTTTTAAGGAAAGTGAGTACCTCTTTCTGAGTTGCGGCCATATCCGTTTGAGTCTTAGAAAGAACTTCCTGCTTCTCCATCAAGTCTGCAATGGTAATGGGCGGTGGTCCTCCTCTCGTCCCTCCGGCTCCTCGTCCTAATGAAGGAGTGAAAGTTGTTGCTCTGGTGACCACTGGAGGCGTTACACTTGAGGAGATACCGGGATTCGCAAAATTGCTCCGGCTCAGTGATGGGAGGTGTTACACCTACTGGAATGTCTCCTGCTCCGCTAGTGTTGGTGATAGAAGTGACGGCTCCACGAGATGTATTGACCACGGTAACTCCACTGACGGGTATATCGACACCGGGAGTGTTATCCACACTAGCTCCATCGGGAATTGATTCCGATCCGGACACGAGTTCCACCATCTTGAAATGAATTGTTGATTGAATTGGTTCTAAGATCTACCCTTTTTGAAATTGATAAAATTGAATTGGATTTGAAGAAATTGACTTTACAACCCGAGAGATTAACCTCCCACCGTGGTCGCCAATTGTTTATGGGTGAAAACTATTTCTGCCGGTTTTGGTAATTTGGGGTGTGTGGATGAGAAATGAATCTAAACACTAAACAAATGCACTTCGCACGGAGTGCTTGTGATTCGAGAAATCAAATGTATTATCCGGCCTAAACCAAGAAATGGCCGTTCCAGGACTTGTTTGGTCACAAAGTGAAGGAGATGGGGTTGATCTTAGGGAGGGAAGCGAAGAAGGTGTTGAGATTTTGAAGGTGTTGGCTATGTATGACTTGTATCGAAAGTCGAACGGGCTTGCGGGGATATAATCTATCAGTTCCGATGTTTGAATACGATTGTATCAACACTTGCCTCTGTTGTCTTGTCTTGTTCCTGTTTGGAAAATAGGGAGGAGAACCTATTTATACAAGCCTTTAAGCCTAACCCTCGTATCTCGTGGGAAGTGGTGAAAGTGGAGTGATGGAGTAGTGGAGTCGTGTGTTGGTGTCACACGACCAGCCTTGCCCACTTCTCCAATCATCACTAACCGTCCATGACTTCTTGACACGTTCTTGTGATGGTGCGTTGTGCGCTGCACGATGTAAACCGCCAGACCAATACCCCAGTATGTAACCCCCAGTTTGTGACATGATTGATGTCTCGAGTGTGTGGATCGTGGGACCCACAGAAAGTAGCATGTAATGCTAGATTAAATAACTAAGTTATTTAGGAAGTCGATACTTGTGAAGTATCGTATGTATTCTATGCAAGTACTGCATCGAGTATATTCAGCATGTATGAAGCATCGTTGTTTGAGCATCTCAAAATAGCCTCATGTCCACCTACTTCATGTGATGGTTTGGAGGTTGTGCAAGAAAGTCCTCCCTTGGCCGACCACATGGTGTGGTAGAGTGACGGGTGGTGATCACCATGACGCCTCACTGACCAATTAACTCCTGACCAGGGCAGTATAACCAAGCCGGTGAAGTTGGACGGACGAGATGATTTTTAAGACACTCATCTGCGACCGTTAGTGGAATAAGGGTTTTTAGAAGAGGTGCACAAGCACCACTTTTTCGGCCTTGGTCGAATCCAAGCTTGGGACACGATTTTGGCATGGCCGTCGGGCATGCGTGTAGACGGCATTGCCGGTATACATGCCCATACCTCATTGTCCCGTGAAAGTGTGATCTGGACCGCTCAATTTTTCCGGCAAATAGGAGCGGTCAGGATTGATTTACAATGGAAGTTTGGTGTCGCAAATGCCGTGCGTCATGCCAACTTCAGGCACGCGTTTCAAGACGACCAAGCCTAGTCGATCCCGGCCGATTGGTTCGGCATGTAGGTGGTAGGCTGGTGTTCACGCTTATACCTTACTGTCCCATGGAAACGTGATCTAAGCCACTCACTTTGTCCGGCGACGTTGAGTGGTCGAGATCAGTTCGTGATTATGAGGTGTGACCACGCTAGTTTGGGCGTGCGAATTGGAATAACCAGGCAATGGTATGCCTTGGCCGATCGGATGTGAAGATAGATGGGTCCATGGTGATCATGTTGATGCCATCGGACTGCTCGTCGACTCCTAAACCCTCAATTCGATCAGAGAAAACGGACGTTTGCGATAAATGCAAACCCTAATTAGGGTTTTGCAGGCCATGCGGCATGCCCACTTTGGGCGCACGATCTGGAACGACCAGCCATGGTTGGTCCTGACTGATCAGTCATGTGTGTAGGTGGGCTCTCCGTGAGCGTGTTGACATGCTCTGGGCCCTTTGAATCTACATCTACACCCTCCATCTATGCCTGCGAAAATGGATGGTTGAGACTGTTTTGCGACACATGTAATGTGCCGCAAACCCTAATTTAGGGTTTTTCGTCCATACTACTTTGGCTTGGACGGTTTGGAAAGCTATGACACCCTTTTGGGGAGGCCGACCATGCGGGGCCCGCGTTGGGTCGGTAGTGAATATTCCAATACCTCGCTTGGGGTCATGGATTCAATCTAATCCATCCAATCATCTTTGGTGAAGTTGGAGGATCTTGATCGTTTCGAGACCGATATGGACAGGTCCAGCATTCAAATATGCTCAATCGGGCTAGTATAACACCAGAGAGTTGCGGCTGTACGGGTATTTCGTACATGCTTCATTATTAATGCTTGGAGGTTCGTGTTGCTCTGCTGAGAACAACACTCAGTCGTCATGCCGCACCGATAATGAGTACAAGAAATACATGGCTGGTCATGCATTAATTAATAATGTTGTAAATTCACAGGGTATATGGGATTGTTGCCACATGCTCCAACCTCGGATGAATTTCGTGTGTTTAATTCATGAATCTTGGGATTTTTGCCACATGCTCCTTTCTAGGTGAATTAGTAAAGTGAAGAAGTATTCATCACTTATTAATGGCTTTATATTTTGCAAGATGTTAGCGCATAATTTTGACTTTTACAATTTTAGCCTTAAATGAAAATCCACCATCAACAACTTCCCTCATCATGGAAGCATAACGTCTAACAGTTACACGTTACTCTTTTCTTCCACCACTCAATCATTTTCACTTCCTACGAGACCAGGGTACGTTTCACTATGACTTGTATAAATAGGTCTCACTTATTTCCACCAAACAACAAGTTTTGGTCGGAGAACAATACAACATCCGAAATCATCGATAGCTTTTCATCCGGCTAGCTAGCCAGTTCAACTTTCTGATACAAGTCACAAAACGCCCACACTTCCAGAATCAACCATTCTGGTCTCAACACTTTCTTCGCTTCCCTCCCTAAGACCAACCCTTCTCCTTCACTTTGTGACCGAAGCAAGCCTGGAACGGCCATTTCTTGGTTTAGGCTAGGATTGTACAGATTTATCTCTCGAATAAAAAGTACTCCCGTGCAGTACATTGTTTAGGGTTTAGATTCGTTTCTCACCCACATACACTCAAAATTACCAAAATCAGTAGAAACATTTTTCACCCTCAAACAAGGAGATGGACAAGAAATGAGAGAAGAGGATGTTAGAGTACTGCTCGGTCAAACTCGTAAGCGTTTCTATCTCAAGCTTGTTTGTCAATGTTAGTGATCAAAACTATAAGTCTTGATTTCTAGTCTACTTATAGATGTCTCGGACTAGGATAAATTGTGTAGTTGAGCATTAGACTTCACGGCGTTCATCAATTGAAGACGAAGAACTACTAAGGTGAGCTTGTGGAACTTCATCAACAAAAGGTATGTGGAGACTGAAACTCATTTATCACTTGGAAAGTCTATTTCTACTATATCTCCTATATTGAGACATAATTCGTGTTACGATATAGTTTTCTATTATACACATTAGAGATTTTGAGCTAAGTTTAACTCGCTTACGTATTTCTCGGAATATTTGTTTGCAAGCTTTCGCTTCAACAAAGTTCATCTTATATTATTGACGAAATTCAAAAGATGATCATGTGAAAATCGCCGAGTAACATCTTACATGGTTTGTGTGTGTTTATGGGTGAAAATTATTCCTGCAGGATTTGGTAATTTTGGGTGTGTGGATGAGGAATGAATCTAAACCCTAAACAAATGCACTGCGCGGTGAGTGCTTGTAGATTCGGAAATCAATCTGTGCAAGTCCGGCCTAAACCAAGAAATGGCCGTTCCAGACTTGTTTTGATCCACAAAGTGAAGGAGATGGGGTTGATCTTAGGGAGGGAAGCGAAGAAGGTGTTGAGATTGTGAAGGTGTTGGCTTGCTTATGACTTGTAACAGAAAGGTGAGAAGGCTTACGATTGATGCAAGCAGGCTCTGGGTGTTTGAATACGTTTTGTATTAACACTTGGTTTCTGTCTCGTCTGGACCTGTGTTGTTTTTTTTCCTGTCTCCTCTTTTTTCCCTTGTGTTGAAAATAGGGAGGAGAACCTATTTATACAAGTCATTTGAGCCTTATTCACGTCTCTCGTGGGAAGTGGAGGAAGTGGAGTGATGGAGTAGTGGAGGTTTGTGTTGGTGTTACACGACCAGTCTTTCCCACTTCTCCTGTCATCTCTAACCGTCCATGACTTCCTGACACGTTCTTGTGATGGCGCGTTGCACGCTGCATGCTGTAAACCGCCAGACCAATACCCCAATATGTATCCCCCAGTTTGTGACATGATTGATGTCTCGAGTGTGTGGATCGTGGGATCCACAAAAGGTAGCACGTAATGCTAAATTGAATAACTGTGTTATTCAGGAAGTTGATACTTGTGAAGTATCATGTGTATTTTATATGTGCACGCATCCCGGTATGGTAGAGTGATGGATGGTGATTACCATGACGCCTCACCGACCAGGTTAACTCCCGACTGTGGTTGTATACCCAAGCCGGTGAAGTTGGACGGACGAGATGATCTTTGAGACACTCATCCGCGACCGTTGGTGGAATTAGGGTTTTAGAAGAGGTGCGCAAGCATCCCTCTTCATCACGGTCGAATCCCGACTTGGGATATGACTTTGGCAGGCCGACCGTATATGCGTGTAGACGGCATGACGGTGTAGGCGCCTATACCCATTACCTCACGAAAGTATGATCGGGCCACTCAATTCGTCTGGTGAAGTTGAGTGGTCGAGATCAATTTGTGACAGAAAACCAAATGCCGCAAGAGCCGCGCGTCATGCCTACTTCCGGGCGCACGTTCCAAGATGACCAATCTTGGTCGGTCTTGGCCGATCGGTGCAGTGTGAAGGTGGTAGGCTGGTGTTCACGCCTACACACTGAATATCCCATGAAAATGTGATCTGAGCCATCCAAATTGTCCGGCGAAGTTGAGCGGTCGAGATCAGTTTGCGGTTTGAGAGGTGTGACCACGCTAGTTTGGGCGCGCGTCTTGGAATAACCAGGCATGATATGCCTTGGACGATCGGGTGAGGGGATAGATGGGTCCACGGTGGTCATCTTTGGTATGACCAGGACTCGCTTAATCTAATCTTGGACCCTCCATTCGTGCCGGAGAAGATGGACGCTCGTGATGCTCAAAACCCTAATTTTGGGTTTCAAGGCCGTGCGTCAATGCTTGATTCGGGATACGAATCGGGATGACCAACCATGGTTGGTCCTGACCGATCAGTCAGGTATGTAGGCGGGCCCACGGTGTTTGTGTTGATATGCTCTGGGCCTTTTGAATCTACATCTACACCCTCCATCTATACATGCGAAGATGGATGGTTGAGACTTTTTTGCGACACATGTAATATGACGCAAACCCTAATTTAGGGTTTTCCGTCCATACTGCTCTGGTTTGGACGTTTTTGGCAAGCTAGGCCAAACTTTTGGGGAAGGCCGACCGTGCGGGGTCCGCGTTGGTTCGGCAGTGGATATTCCATACCTGCTTGGGGGTGATGGAATTGATATGGGTCATCCAATCATGCTTGTGGAGTTGGATGATTGTGATCATATCCCGGACCGATACGGTCAGTCCGGATGCTCAATCGGCTAGTATAACACACCAAGAGGGGATCAATCGGGCTAGTATAACACACCGAGAGTCAGCCTGTACGGGTATTTGGTACATGGTTTCATTATAATGCTTGGAGGTTCGTGTTGCTATGTAAGAGCAACACTCAGTCGTCATGCCGCACTGATAATGAGTACAGGAAATACAAGGCTGATTGCGCATTAATTAATAATGCTAGAAATTCACTAGGTATATGGGATTGTTGCTACATGCTCCAACCTCGGATGAATTTCATGTATTCACGAGAATGGGATTGTTGCCACATGCTCCATTCTATGTGAATTAGTAAAGTGAAGGAGTATCCAACACTTATTAACGGCTTTATCTTTTACAAGATGTCAGCGCATGATTTTCTGGTTTTTTTTACAATTTTAACCTTAAATGAAAACCCACCATCAACAGTGTGATACAATCATTTGGTGTAGACTTGGAATGTTTCGTTATGATTATTTCAATAACTTGAAAATTTCTTTGATGTTAATAGTGTGTAAAAATGGCTATTGTCATCCTCTAAGAAAGTTTCAAAGATTGAAATAAGAGTTTAGAACAATTAACCATATTGGATTATGTACATGTTATGCACTTTGCATATGTGTAATCCATGTCCGGGAACCATAGTGTGCATACCCGTATGCGTACCTGTTGGTTTGTGAATTCCGAGTACCTAAGTACCCGTTTGCATACTTGAGTGGTTAAAGTTCTTAAATCGGTTGTGACATGAACTAATACATAAATATATTAAGGAATGCATTCTTTGCAAACCGTGGCTATAATGTTCATAATTGGTTCGAGTGAAACAAACCGATTTTGCTTCAATTGTGTTCTTGTATACTTCTATGAGAATATAGCAATTGAACAACTCTTTAACTAGTTTCATTTGAGTCATTTGAACTAGTTATGGTTAAGATGAATAAGGTTGATATGAGAGTGTTCATATAGCTAACCTCGGTTAACTACGGTTGAGCCAACATGGTGTAAACGTTTAGGTACGGTTACATAAACTTAAATGTAGGTACATTTTATTTGTGTATAACAAGCTAAGTTAGATCTAACGGTTGAAAGATATTAGCTTGAATCTAATCAGTTTTTCATCTAATGGTGAATATTGAATGCTTTGTTATCAAGGTAACTTTGATTGCAAACCCTAATTTGAACACTATATAAAGGAGAACTCTAGCAACTGGGAAACCAAATCCCCACACCTCATGTGTGATACTAGTTGCATAAGCTAGAGTCGATTCTCCTTTAACCTTAGGTTTTTCATGAGACCCTATAGGTTAACGGCCTGAAGACTTGATTGGGATTGTGAAGCCAGACCCAACTATTTTCTCTGTAGTAACGTGATCTGATCTTGCATCTTCTATCGTGTTTGAGTACAATTTCCTTTAAGATTGGCTCGAGATTTATTCTCCGATAGGTAAGATAAAAAGTAATCTAAAACATCTTCGTCTCATCGTTTGTGATTCCACAACATCTTGTTTCGCTACCTACGATTAAGATTGTTGTGAGGTGATTGATAATACTAGGCTGTTCTTCGGGAATATAAGTCCGGTTTATCAATTGGTTCTTATTCATCTTGATTTATCAAAAGACGGAACAAAACTCGTAGGTATTTTTGTGGGAGACAGATTTATCTATTCATATAGACTTTTTTGTGTGAGACGAATTCGTTTATCAAGTCTTCGACTTTGGGTCGTAGCAACTCTTAGTTGTGGGTGAGATCAGCTAAGGGAATCAAGTGCATAGTATCTACTTTGGGATCGAGGCGTAAGGAGCGCAAGCTGTACCTTGAATCGAGTGTGAGATTGATTAGGGTTCAACTACTGTCCATCCAAGTTCATTGGTAGTAGGCTAGTGTCATGAGCGGCTTAATACGGTGTGGTGTTCAAATCAGTACTAGGTCTCGGATTTTTCGCATTTGCGGTATTCCTCGTTAACAAAATTTTGGTGTCTGT
This sequence comes from Papaver armeniacum, assembly GCA_023531295.1. NCBI lineage: Eukaryota > Viridiplantae > Streptophyta > Magnoliopsida > Ranunculales > Papaveraceae > Papaver > Papaver armeniacum. The sequence goes on from JAJJWW010002424.1 coordinate 41,217, forward strand.
GTTATTTCTTTTCCGCATCATATTTTGTTATATAATTGAAATATCACAGGTTGTGCGTTGAATCGATCAATTGGGAAATCCAACCTTTGGTTGTTGATTGAAATTGATTGATCCTTGAACATTGGTCTTTAGTACCGTTCAAGTTATTTCTCTTATATTCAATCGGGATCGCAAATTCCTATTTGCTGATTGCAGATTGAATTGAGAGAAAGAGATATAAAACTCTTTGATATACTTTTATATAGATTGAGTCTGACTGTCTAGTTGATTCTCTTGAAAGTATATTGGAGTTTGTCTATTCAGATTGCCAAACGAATTATTGGGTGTGGTTGTTAGACCCCCGCTTTTTCAATTGGTATCAGAGCGGGCAAACACGTTAAAGACCTTATAAGTCTGTGTTTGTAGTGATCTGAGTATGGACAATTTTGTCTCTAAAAACGCTTCACCAAAAATGGATAAACTCAACTTCGAGCGTGTTCTAGAAATCATCGATATGGTTGAGAATCCTAGTTTAAAAAAATTCATCAATAACCTTTGTCTATAAAAACATCGTTTGATAAGGAAAATTGATGGACTTCATTGCGAGATTTATATAAAAAGTTCTGAGCTTCGAGAACGTTCTGAAGAGGTTGTTGATCTCCAAAAGAAGTTAGATGAACAAATCCGGATCAACTCTGATCTTGTTGCGGAAATTGCAAAACTTAAGGATTTGAAATCTGTAAAGTCATCTTCAACGTATTTGAGTAACTCCTCGAATTCTTCATTGAAGAATTGCCGTATGTCAGGTAATAAGCAAGGTTTAGGCTTTGTGAAAATTGAAAGTGCTCAGAATTCTTCGAACAAGAATAAAGATGTTGGGTACATGCGTGTGGTGTGGTTCTCGTGATCACTTTCACCATGTATGTTTGTCTTTTAGAAAAATACTAAAAGTTGTAAGTAATCTTCACAAGAATACCGTACAACTTTTGTCTGCCCTTAAAAGACAATCAATACTAACAAGAAAGCCTAATTTGGTTAGTAGTGCTAGTATGGGAGCTTTTGCTCTGAAATCAACATCACCCTTTCAATGGTTTCTTGACAGTGGATGTAGCAAGCATATGACTGGAGATCTCCCGTGGTTTGTCAACACAACCGACTTTGATGGTGGTCCAGTAACATTCGGTGATGGGAGATGCTGCTACATAAGCAAAAAGGGGACGATCAAATTACCTGGTGTTCCTGAAATTCATGATGTAGCATATGTTAAAGGTATGACTGCTAATCTTCTCTTTGTTAGTCAAATCTGTGACAAAGGCCATAAGGTTGTCTTCAATGCTGATGGATGTAACATTGAAGACAATTCTGGAAAAGTGATTTTTCAAGGATCACGTGGCAAAAATAAATGTTATCTGTTGGATACTCAGTTCAGTAATTGTTGCAATTCGACTAAGGTGGAATCTACACATCTTTGGCATGAGCGTTTTGGTCACATTAATTATCGTCTTCTAACTAAGATAATTAACAAAGAACTTGTTAGAGGTGTTCCCAAAATCAATGCTAAGATTGAAGGTGTATGTGGTGCCTGTTGTTAGAACATAGCTCGGTTGAACCCACCAAGCGTTGGTATGTCAAGTTTGGTTGTCATATTTTAGTGAACCAAAACTCATTTAAAGAGTCACTTGATTATGTACTAGAGTCAACTTCGTATAGGTTAGCTTGAAAGTATTAGGATATGAGACATTACAAGTATTACGAAGACTTGAAGAAGTGAAGAAGTAAGGAGCTACAACGACAACATCATTCCCTAACGTATCTTTCAAGTCGTGCATATTGAAAACATAATTGCGAAGCATGAATGATTACACTCTAGTTAGACGTAGTATTAAGGAATACAATACAAAGTATAACGTTTATCTTTTGAGCTTCGTATATAAGACATCGACATAATCGTTTGAATGCTATTGTGATTATGTATGGGTATGAGGTGAAGATTTCATCCTAGAAAACAATGTTTTACATTCGTTTAAAGGAAGTAAATTCATGAACTTGTTTTGTTAATCGAAAGGGAAATCGCTAGGCTTATTGGTATTGTTATTCATTGCATATCTTTTGAACTACCAATATGTGTGATTAGTATAACCGCTCATGACTTGTTTATGTCTTGGTAAAACTATTCACAAGGCCTGAATTTTGTATTGGTATGACTTTTATTAGTGAAACCGATCTTAAGTAATCACCTGAGATGGTATGATCGATTTAGTGTTATTGGTATGACCAACTCTAGGCAAAGGGGAACCGAACCTAGTAAGAGGTGCAACTGATCACAAGAGGGTAATCGATCCTTGTAAGAGGTGCAACACGTTTTTAGATATTGGGAACCGATAATATGAACATGTGCAACACGTTTTTAGACATTGGGAACCGATCCTATGGACATGTGCAGCAAATACAAGTAGTTACCATAAGTATGTGAGGAACCGATCCTAGTACCTAGTCAACCAAATTTTTGGAAAACTAGTGTGACTATGCACAGTACTCACATGGAGGTAGAACCGAAACTTGTTGTGGTAGAACCGTGAAACCCGTGATTTGTGATTGAGTGTTCTTATTGAATCACATAGTTCTTGAAAGTCAGATGAACCAATTTTAAACTCGTTTGGAAGTGTGGCAAATCGGTTTCAAGATTGTAAGTATGAAAGAGGACTTACAAAATAAAGATGTCGACATACTTTGAACATGTGCAGTAACGCTTATCTTTTATTGTTCAAAGATATTCCTTAATAGCTAAAGGAAAATCTCGGATCAAAAAATAAGTTGAGAATCTTTTAATTAAGGTTTTTAATTTTATTTTTGGAAAATGAAAATTGGTAATGTGCATTTACTAATTGGAGATTTTCTAAGAGATTTTCGGTCAATGTTTGGACAAAGCATTTCCAGGAATTATGGAAACCGAATCTGGAATATATTGCATATCTTGAGAATATTTTCGGTTTTGGAAATTCCTTGGTGTCCAAACTTCCTTGGTCTATAAATACCAAAGTTTGCATTTCTAGCAAACTAATCGATGACCAAAAAACTACCTATATGTGTTGTTACTGGTGGAGCCGCCTATTCGGAGAGGAAAGTAACCTAATTAGGCGAAATCTCTTACGGCCGCTCAGTTTAAAGACTTTTTTGGGATTGGGAAGCTCTATTAGTACCGTTTGTGGGAAACTAGATAATTGCGGGTTATTATTAATTTTCGATTGATTTGATTGACTAACGGATGTTGAACTTTGATTGCACCTAGTTTGTTTATGCTTGAGAATCTTCTCTTCTGATATAAGATTCACTCAAACTAGATCGAAGTTTCGACTGGGATCTTTAGACTGTTTGTAGATCTAAAGACGTCTTGTGATAATCCATTGTTAATGACTCCGTTATATGCGTGATTGATCACAAGAGATTCAAGTTGATTGTGTGCAGGTGTTTATTGAAGTTCTAAGAAGATTTGAAGACAAATAAGACTTTGAAGATTTCTGATTTGGGTTCATAATCTTTGGTGTGCATAATACTTATTTCGGTTAAAGAGGATCCAACTATAATCGGTTTATCCTTGTGGTAAATTGGATTGATTAGTTGAGTAGATCGGCATCAATACAATTCTTTGTGATTCAAAGTATTGATTGAAAAATCTTGACAATTACTTTGGTAGTTGTTATTAGATAGATCTAAGGACCTGACAAAGGAGTTTATTGGGATAAACGGAAGAGCCTTTTGTCGAACTCACATCACTTGGTTGAAAAGAGTTGTTACCAAACAGATTTGTTGTTCCTTTACTATTTGGAATACGAACCAAAGGAATTGTTCCAAGTACGTGACTTATTACAAGTTGGAGGCGTGGGAATACAGACGGAACTAGGTGAACTATAGGTTTAGTTGCTTGGTCTCAACTATACGAAGTTGGTTTGATTTTGTATAGCGGGTTAATCCTGAGAGTATTCAATTCTGGACAAGGCCCAGGGGTTTTTCTGCATTTGCGGTTTCCTCGTTAACAAAATCTTGCTGTGTCTTTTACTTTTGTATTTCCGCAATTAGAATTTTTTTTATTATAATTAGAAGTAAAATACACAAACGTTAATTCCTATTTACTTGATAGTAATCCTATTGTGTTTGGTTAAGTCCGAACCTTTATCAAGTAAACATACTTCGTCGTTGTATTGTCTAAATATCGTATCCATAGATGATCACACGAAGTGTGAACCGATTAGTTGTATTGTCTCGACTCAGTCCATAGACAATCACTTTCGGAGAAAGGACTTATAGGTGGAAAAGTTTTAGATTGAGGTATATTCGGGTACCCTCGTCTTTTCACCTGTCAAAAGGGTAAACAAGCGAAAGTTCCGCATAAATCATCACGAGATATTCTCACTAAAGCTCCACTTGATTTAATTCATATGGATCTCTTCAGCCCAATTCAACAACCCACTGTGGCTGGAAAGAAGTATGCTTTGGTTATGGTAGATGATTACACCAGATTCACTTGGGTAGCTTTTTTGGCTCACAAGAATGAAACCCTCAGTGAATTCAAGATTATTGTTAATATAACCCCGAATGAACAGGGTCGCAAACTAAAGAAAATTAAATGCGATCGTGGCACTGAATTCAAGGACACCAAGGTGTTTGAATACTGTGATTCTCTGGGAATTATTCAACAACACCCATTACTCAACAAGCAAATGGAGTTGCAGAAAGAAAGAATAGGAACATTCAGGAAATAGCAAGAGTAATGCTCCATAACAAAAACTTACCGTTGAAGTTTTGGGGAGAGGCGGTTTTTACATCTTGCTACTTGATCATTCGTGTTCACTTACGGTCAAAGACCTTAAACACCCCCTATGAGTTGTGGTACGGTAAGAAACCCAACTTACACTATCTTAGAGTGTTCGGCAGTAAGTGCTACATTCTAAAGGACCGTGAACAGAAAGGGAAATTTGACTCGAAAAGCGATGAAGGTATTTTTCTTGGCTATGCATCTGACAATCGTGGTTTCAGAGTCTTTAATCTCAGAACCCAAGTCATGATGGAATCTGCAAATGTTATCATTGATGATCTAAGTAATTTTCATCATGATGACTTTCCTGCTGAATTGCCTCCTACCGAGACAATTGAGAAAATCAAAGAAATCCCAGAATCAGTAGAAGTTATTCCAAGAGTTATTGATCCTGACGTTTCTAGTGATGAGGAGAAAAGCCCTAGTCAGGTTGTTCCCGTTAAACAAGAACATGCCCCTCCGCGGCATCTCTGGGTTCAAAGGAATCATGATACTAACAGTATTATTGGTGGGAGAGATTCTACAGCTAATACGAGAGGACAACTTCAAAATATTTGTAATTTTGGTTGTTATCTATCGCAAGTAGAACCTAGAAACATTGATGAAGCTCTTAGCGATCCCTTTTGGGTAAATACAATGCATGAAGAGTTAAACCAATTTCAAAGACTAAATGTATGGAAACTCGTACCTTGTCCCCCAATATCAATTTTGTTAGTACCAAATGGATATTCAAGAACAAGTCTGATGAATTTGGCACCATTTTCAGAAACAAAGCTAGACTAGTCGCTCAGGGATATTCACATATTCAAGGAATCGACTTTGATGAAACCTTTGCTCATGTGGCACGCCTTGAGTCCATTCGATTGTTATTAGCTCATGCTTGTTTTCTAAAGGTTAAGCTGTTTCAAATGGACATTAAATCCGCTTTCCTAAATGGAAATTTGAAGGAAGAGGTCTATGTCGGTCAACCAAAGGGATTCGAAAACCTGGACTTCCCAGATCATGTCCTTAAGCTTAATAAGGAATTATATGAATTAAAACAAGCACCTCGTGCCTGGTTCGAAAAACTGACTACTTCCCTGCTTAGGAAAGATTTTTCGAGAGGTGGAACTGATAAAAGTTTACCAAATGGAGTGGGAAAGATGTTGTTATTGCTCAAGTCTATGTAGATGATATCATCTATGGATCAACATCTGAGAAACTTGCAAAAGATTTTCAAGTCTCACTTGGCAAGGAGTTTGAAATGAGCAATGTTGGTGAGTTAAAATTCTTTTTGGGTTTACAAATTCAACAACATAAGGATGGAATTTACTTATATCAAGAAAAATATGCAAGGGATCTTGTAACAAGGTTCGGTCTTGATAAGTCAACTCCAAAACTGACTCCTATGCCCACCACGGGTAAACTACATCGAGATGAGAAAGGTGTAAATATAGATCAAAAACTCTATCGATCTATAATTGGAAACCTTTTATATCTTACAGCCGCTAGACCTGATATTGCTTTTAGTGTTGGTTGATGTGCTAGGTTTCAAGCAAACCCAAAGGAATCTCATCTTGCAGCTGCGAAAAGGATCATACGATATGTAAATCACACGGTCGGGTATGGTCTTTCTTACACTTTTGATACTAACACTGATCTTTCTGCCTACTCAGATACAGATTGGGCAGGATGTGTGGAAGACAAAAAAGGTACATCAGGGGGTTTCTAAAGGATGGAATTTACTTATCTCAATAAAAATATGCAAGGGATCTTGTCACAAGGTTCGGTCTTGATAAGTCAACTCCAAAACTGACTCCTATGACCACCACGGGTAAACTACATCGAGATGAGAAAGGTGTAAATGTAGATCAAAAACTCTATCGATCTATCATTGGAAGCCTTTTATATCTTACAACCGCTAGACCTGATATTGCTTTTAGTGTTGGTTGTTGTGCTAAGTTTCAAGCAAACCTAAAGGAATCTCATCTTGCAACTGCGAAAAGGATCATACGATATGTAAATCACACGGTCGGGTATGGTCTTTCTTACACTTTTGATACTAACACTGATCTTTCTGTCTATTCAGATGCAGATTGGGCAGGATGTATGGAAGACTAGAAAAAGTACATCAGGGGGTTTTTACTATGTAGGATTGAATCTTGTGGCTTGGCATAGCAAGAAACAAAATTCACAATCCCTGTTGATAGACGCATTTATGTGTCTAATTTGTTCTCAATGTTTCGCATTGTTAGTACTCGTTTTTTGTCCTTATTATGGTGTTTTGTGTGTTTGTAGGTATTTTTTGGAAATAAAGATTGTTGGAAAATCTTCGAAAAGTTGCTCGGAACACCCCAGGAGGACATTTGCTATTCGGAATCCCACATTGGATAATGGGTAACCCAATTGCTAAGGGGCACCCAACCGATATTCGCACCCCATCGTTGGTTAAGGGGCAACCCTTTCTTCCCCATGGTTTGAATAACTTTTAAGGAAAACTGGTTATTTGAAATTAAACAACTTTAATCTGTTGGGTTGATTTTAGTCGAGATTTTTGGAGATATGGTCTTGGATATTGGTTGGTATTGATCGTGTACATCAAAACAGGCCGATAATGCTTTGGATTTCGATAAAAAGGGAATGAAACGTGCAATCACACTAATGAGAAAAAATATATTCTCGGTTATTTTCTCGAACTATTTTGGGTAATTATCATATGAGTAAAGCGTGTTTGATGCTATCCGAGAATAGGAAGGAACGTGTAGGAGTATGTAAACACAAGCCAGCTGCGTGAAGAGTTAAAATAGAGAAGAAAATCCAAGATATCTTGCATGGAAGTAAAAGAAAATAGTTTTGATTGATTGACGAGATTGTTTGGAGTTATATGGATTTATTCTCGGTCCAAATGGGGATATATAGGCTGATGGGATCACAGAAGAGGGGAGGGAGAGTTTGGGAGGTTTTGGAGCACAATAGAGTGAAGATTGATCGAGTGGCGTAACTGATTTCTGCTGCTTTGTTACACCAAGAACACGAAGAAACAGACGGCCAAAGACCGTCGTTCTTCAACAAAGGTCGAGACAGTAACCGTGAGGGTCATAATACCGCAGAGTTTGTGACGCATTTTTATTATCGTTTTGTAATGAGTGTTTTGCAACATTTATAAACGTTGCAAACACCCGGTTTTAATAATTTTCTCTCCATTTCATCTTTGTAAACAATTTTTGAGCATGAAGCAATACTTTGAGAAAGTTTACACAATGATGGGCTAAACCCAATCCTTGGGGCGATGGAGGAAGCTATCTTTCCAATGAAAAAGTGGTAATTCTTAATTATTTAATTTGTGCAATTTTTAATTATGATTATTTGCCTAGATTGAAAATAGATTTTATGATTTTTGTTAAACAATTGTATTTTCTATTGATGGAATATGCTTAGCCTAGGTTTTTGATATCCCATGCTTTGGATTAACAGTTGTTGTTTCTAAAAAATCTACTTTTGCAATAGTTGAGAATCAAACTGAACTTGTGAAATTGCATGATTGTATTTAGTATCACTTTGGAATTGGTAAATAGCGGAATCCTAGCCCCAGCCTCTCCATAATTTCCAAACAACTTTTTAATTGAGCTTGTTATTTTTATTTACAAAAATTAATTCTAAAAAAATCTGCTTTCACAAGTCTTGAACGAACCTATTACTACAACATCATTGAAAATAACCATCAATTTTTGGCGCCGCCGACGCGGACTTGTCTTTAGTCTAGAGTTTTTAGATTTATTTTTTTATTTTTAGGTTTTTATTTGCTTTTGTTCTTCTTTACGTTTCTGGGTTTTTGTCTTTTCCTTACAGAATTTGGAATTTGGAGCGAAAGAAAATTTTGCCAAAGCTTTTGGTGAATACTTAAAGACTTGGAGTAAAAGGCAAAGCGAAGGGAGCTAAAGAAGAAGATTTTTTTAATTTTATAAAAAAAAAAAAGAGAGAAAAAAGAGAGACATTTTTATTTATTTTTTAGATATTTTTTTTATTTTTTTTAGACTTTCCTTTTCTTTTGGACTTTGGACTTTAAACTTTGGGACATTATTTTTAAACCCTACGGAAGGGTAGTTTAAATATAAACTGTGTGCGAGAGAAGGACGGCGGACACGATATCGCCTCGGCCCTTGGGTTCGTACACGACATTGGAGTCGTGGCCCGAGTCGACTACAACGGTTCATCCCCCCTGGGAACGGAGGTAAGTTTGTCGAAACACTCGCGAATCCCCCCGCCGGGTTACCGTATTCCTTCGTTTGCATATATGTCGAGGAACCGAATCCGCCGCTTTAATTTCCTAGTAAAGGGCAAGGCCTGGCCATACAAGATAAGGGTTCGGATTTTATCACCGTTTCTTCTTGCCCGCCTTAGGAAAACGAAACTTAACGCGAACCTAAGCTTTAAAATTTGGAATAGAACGAGACCGATAGGGTAACGAGCTTAGTAGGAAAGTCGCTCGAAAAATATTGGTTACTCTTTTAGCATACTTCAAGTTCATGATGGTTTCTGTGAAGTTGAATGCGTGACTGCGCAGCCTTTTAATAGCGGTAAGGCCTTGGGTATCAAAGCTCCACGGAGCTTCCCGCCGCCTTGATTCAACTTACTTTAACTCGGATTGATCCAGAGGGGTTTGCTTAGATTATAACGAATTCCCTTTCGAAGGATTAGAAGCTGGTCTAGAAAACAATCTAAGTGGAGCCATCATGCTTTTTGTTTGCTAGATATCATTAGGTTTGTTGTGGTCGAGTCAGCCTTGTTTGTGTTTGCATAGAACTTCCCTTCCTTTTAGGATTTTTTTTTCTTTTGTTTTGTTTTTCTAGTGTATGCCCGAGGTCATTAGAGAGCGGGCTTGGAAAAGAAACACTCTAGGTCGTTTGATTAGTGACAAACCTAGTAGTTCTTCTTGTGAAGGCGGGGAACTCGAAGACTCTTCTTTTGAGAGCCCCATTTTTGGAAACTTCAATTTTGAGAATCTGTCTCTTCGTGAGGAAAGTACCCCTATTACTTCAAATTGTACAAAGAATGGCTACTTTGAAAGATTACATGTTCCCAACTAGGACCAACCGAGCTTCGTGTATTAAATTGCCACCAATACGGCTAATTTCGAGATAAAACCTAGTCTTCTTCAGATGATCCCTATATTCTTAGGAAAAGATGATGAGAACCCTTATTTTCATATTAGGGACTTTGAGGAAATTTGCGGGACAGTTAGAATAAAAGACCTCCATCGATGAAGTCTTGAAACTTAAGATGTTTCCCTTTTCCTTGAGAGATAAAGCCAAGACTGGCCGAACAACCTACCATCCGGATCCATTGAAACATGGCAGAACCGATTGCAGCTTTCTATATGAAATTCTACCCTAAGCATAAAACTGAAATTGTTAGGCGTAAAATTAGTGCTAGTGTGCAACAAGAGGGAGAGTCTCTTTATAGGTTTTTAGAGAGATTCAATGATCTCCTATCCCGGTGTCCTCACCATGGATTTGATAAGATGAAACTTGTGGAGATTATTTATAATGGTTTAGACTATTCGACTAAATCCATGGTCGAGTCTATGTGTGCCGGTGAGTTCACAAATAAAACCGTTGATGATGCTTTTACCTTCTTAGGAACTATCGTTGAAAAATCCCAACAAAGTGGGAGTCTTGTGTTGAACCCCTAAAAGACTCCCGGTCAATAGAAGTAGCACCAATGTAGTAGATACAAGCTTCGAGTCAGATGCTAAGTTTGCTGCTTTGTCTAGAAGGTTAGAAGCTTTGGAAATGGGTCAGTCTAAAAATAGGTCCCTTGATGAACCTAATAGAGCCTCTCAAGTCTCTAGTTGTGGAATAGAGCCCGATAACTCATTTTGGGAAGGTCATGTTAGTGAAGAACAAGCCAATGATGTCTATAACAACGCTAGGTTTGAGAACCGTCGAAGTTTGACCCCTACTCGTGAGACCTACAACCCCGGTTGGAGAAACCATCCTAATTTTTCTTGGTCTAAGGGCCAGTAATCAAGGACAGCCTAGTAATTCTCAGCCTCCCCTGTGTTTTGGTTATACTTAACCCTTCAGGTCAAACCCAGTTTCAGAACACTTTTGAGAAAAAGATCTCTACCTTAGAAGAAGATCTTACTATGTTATCAGCCAACCACCTTAGCTTTCAACAAGAAACCAGGCAGAACCATAAGGATAATTCCTGGACTCTTGCTAAATTAGAACTTCAAGTCGGCCAAATAGCTAAGTATTTAAGTGAGAGAGAAGAAGGTAAGTTTCCTAGTCAATCTCAACCCAACCCTAGGGGGGTCCATCAAATATCTTTAGTTGGTGAGGAATCATCAAACCATGTGAACTCGATAAAAACCCTTAGGAGCGGTAAAACGGTAGACAATAAGGTAACCATGCCTAGTAGACATATTGTAGTTCCACATTCTACGGCCCAAGAGGAACCCGTAGCTGAGGAAACTGAAACAATCCCTAAGGAGTCCCAAGAAATTCCTGTTAGGACTACCTTTTGCCTAGAGCCCCATATCCGCAGTTGTTATCCCCAACAAAGAAGGAGTCGACATTCAACGAGATAATGGAAACATTTAAACAGGTGAACATCAATATTCCGTTATTAGAAGCAATTAGGCAGATGCCTGCTTATGCCAAGTTCCTTAAAGATCTTTGTACACGAAAGCGTAAGCTTAATGTCCAAAAGAAAGCCTTTTTAATGGGTCAAGTAAGTTCCATTCTTCCGAACCAAACACCTCCTAAGTATAAGGACCGGATGCCCCACCATATCTTGTGCGATTGGTAATCACATGGTCGATAAAGCTTTACTTGACTTAGGAGCTAGTGTTAACTTACTCCCGTATCATGTATACACCCAACCTAGGTCTTGGTAAGTTGAAACCGACTAAAAATGACACTACAATTAGCTGATAGGTCTGTAAAAGTCCCTCGTGGTGTCATAGAGGATGTTTCGATTGAGGTTGATAAGTTTATTTATCCAGTGGATTTCGTTGTTCTAGACACCCAACCTGTTCAAGACCCAAATGCTCGGATCCCAAGTGATTCTAGGTCGCCCATTTTTAGCCATTCTAACGCTGTCATCAATTGTAGGACCGGGCTTATGAACATATCCTTTGGTAATATGACCACTAAATCGAATGTATTTAATGTTACTAGACAACCTTCGAGAATGATGACTTAGAAGAAGTGAATATGATTAGCACTTTAGTTCAGGATTTAGTTCAGGATAACTGGCATGACACTCTCCTGGGAGATTCTTTATATGAATTTGAGGAAACCATTCAATTAGACCAGATGTGTGAACAATCTTTAGAAGAAGCCCTTGAGTATTTTAAAGACTCTACGGACCCAGTAAATCCAGGCAATAGTGTTAGGTCTTTCGAGAATAATGATGACCCTAAGTTTGGGGGTAGAGAACTAGAAGAATCTCTTGAGTATTTTAAGGACTCAAGATCCGGAAATTCAAGCAATAGTTAGAGGTTTGCCCGTGAGTAGTGAAAACCCTAAGTTTGGGGGTAGTGATGGTTCTTGTGATGGTCAAATATCCCTAATTAGAGTCCCTAACTTGGGACTCGAGCTTTGTGCGTCCGAGATATTACTTGAGTCTATTCGGACTGCAACCCGATCCCCCGAGCATCGTCCGGGGAGGTAACCAGTATTAGAGACCCGTTTTTCTGGATGAATCTATTTATCAAGATACACATATGAAGCTCAATTATGCTACCCAGATGAACCTAGTTGTCTTGACAAACCTTAGACGAGGATGTGCTCCTTCTATTCATTTTTCGAACCCGGTGCGGTTGTCCGATATTGTTGTTAGCCCTATTTGGTCTTATGGACCCACAACTATTTCGGCTATTGGTGTATGACTTTGGAAGGTGAAGATCCTTTTTGAGGTATTTGATGTCCTGGGTCAAGACTTTAAACTTAGCACTCCTTGGGAGGTACCCCTTGCTCATGCAACACGGTAATATTTTTCCTCATTTCCTTCTAGTTGTAACGGTTTCTCCTTGTTCATGTTTTTAATTCATCTTTAGAACATTGAGGACAATGTTAGATTTAAGTTTGGGGGTATGGGAGAAACTTTTTAGTTGCAATAAATAAACTCCAGAGACTAGAAATTTATGCTTATTAAGGTTGGCACTAACTAATCTAAGTGGATGGGAACATCTTGGTTGTAGGAGTTGAGGAACCAATCTGATTAGATGGAAACATCTAAAGAGTCTATTCATAAAAGCACAGAGATCAGGTGTTAGAAAAAGAAAACATGGTAGTTTCGCCATATCCTCGTGATGGAAACATCGAAAGAATCCTGATCACTTCTTTTTCTTTTTCTTTTTACCATTGCTAGGGTGAAATAGAGTGACTGAGATACCAAAAAAAAAAAAAAAAAAAAAAAAAAATTGAGACCAGACCACTAGACCAACCGGAATAAATACAATAAAGTCGATCACCTGTACCCTTGTATATGCCAAGTGAGTTGACCTAGAGTTAGGATTATCGATCACCGGTCCCCTTGTATATGCCCGGTGTGTTGATATTAGTCCAGACTCAAGATCTCAGTCCTTTAGGATAGGTTCACCTTAGTCAACATCTATGTTTTTATCTACATCCATCTTCTTAATCTTTCCATGTGATTGGTTGACTCCGGTTTATGATGTCCGAAACTATCCGAGTAGAGCTCTGTCACTTTATATGAATTTTAGTATGCTTGAGTGCAAACTCGTGTACAAGCAATTGGAATTTCGCATCGTGGTACTTCCTCCCGTAGTCAATAAGTATGCCAACCAAGGAGATTCTTTAGTGCCTTCCAAGGTTCTCGCGTACATAGCTAGGGTCCTGGAGTAAAGGTTTTGTGGGTACACCTCTGGTAAACCCTCCGGAGACAACACTCCGCCACTAGGGCCACCTAGGGGTTCAAATGATTTTTTATTTTCTAGAATAAATTTGCTCGAGGACTAGCAAATAACCTGTCTACATGTGAAGCAGAATATATTGCTGCAGGCTCATGTTGTACTCAACTTCTCTGGATGAAACAAATGCTTGCTGATTATGGAATTGATACTGGAATAATGAAGTCTTTTGTGACAACTCTAGCGCGATTCGAATCACTGAGAATCCAGTTGAGCACTCAAGAACTCGCAAGCGTTGCTATCTCAAGCTTGTTTGTCAATGTTAGTGATCAAAACTATAATGCTTGATTTTTAGTCTACTTATAGATATCTCGGACTAGGATAGATTGTGTAGTTGAGCATTAAATTTCACGGCGTTCATCAATTGAAGACGAAGAACATACTAAGGCGAGCTTGTGGAACTTCATCAAAAAAGGTATGTGGCGATCGAAACTCATCTATCACTTGGAAAGTCTATTTCTACTCTATCTCCTATATTGAGACATAAGTCGTGTTACGATATAGTTTTCTATTATACACATTTGAGATTTCGAGTTGAGTTTAACTCGCTTACATATTTCTCGGAATATGTGTTGGCAAGCTTTCGCTTTGACCAAGTTCATCTTATATTCTTGACGAAAGTCAAAAGATGATCATGTGAAAATCGCCGAGTAACATCTTACATGGTTTGTGTGATACAATCATTTGGTGTAGACTTGGAATGTTTCATTATGATTATTTCAATAACTTGAAAATTGCTTTGATGTTAATAGTTTGTGAAAACGGCTATTGTCATCCTCTAAGAAAGTTTCGATGATTGAAATAAGAGTTTAGAACAATTAACCATATTGGATTATGTACATGTTATGCACTTTGCATATGTGTAATCCATGTCCGAAACCATAGTATGCATACCCGTATGCGTACATGTTGGTTTGTGAATTTTGAGTACCTAAGTACGCGTACCCGTACACATACTTGCATAAGGTTCAGGTCCGGAAAATTCTGCTGGGATTGGAGGTGAGCGTGCACTGTCGCATATCTTGGCAAAACCAATGTTGGTCTGCTACTTAAGTATGCGTACACGTTTGCATACTTGAGTGGTTAAAGTTCTAAAATCGGTTGTGACATGAACTAATACATAAATATATTAAGGAATGTATTCTTTGCAAACCGTGGCTATAATGTTCATGAATTGGTTCGAGTGAATCAAACCGATTTTGATTCAATTGTGTTCTTGTATACTTCTATGAGAATATAGCAATTGAACAACTCTTTAACTAGTTTCATTTGAGTCATTTGAACTAGTTATGGTTAAGATGAATAAGGTTGATATGAGAGTGTTCATATAGCTAACCTCGGTTAACTACGGTTGAGCCAACATGGTGTAAACGTTTAGGTACGGTTACATAAACCTAAATGAGGGTACATTTTATTTGGGTATAAAAAGCTAAGTTAGATCTAACGGTTGAAAGATATTAGCTTGAATCTAATCAGGTTTTCATCTAACGGTGAATATTGAATGCTTTGTTATCAAGGTAACTTAGATTGCAAACCCTGATTTGAACACTATATAAAGGAGAAATCTAGCAACTGGGAAACCAAATCCCCACACCTCATGTGTGATACTAGTTGCATAAGCTAGAGTCGATTCTCCTTTAACCTTAGGTTTTTCACGAGACCCTGTAGGTTAACGACTTGAAGACTTGATTGGGGTTGTGAAGCCAGACCCAACTATTTTCTCTGTAGTAACGTGATCTGATCTTGCATCTTCTATCGTGTTTGAGTACAATTTTCTTTAAGATTGGCTCGAGATTTAATCTTCGATAGGTAAGATAAAAAGTAATCAAAAACATCTTCGTCTCATCGTTTATGATTCCACAACATCTTGTTTCGCTACCTACGATTAAGATTGTTGTGAGGTGATTGATAATACTATGCTGTTTATAAGTCCGGTTTATTAATTGGTTCTTATTCATCTTGATTTATCAAAAGACGGAACAAAACTCGTAGGTGTTTCTGTGGGAGACAGATTTATCTATTCCTATAGACTTTTCTGTGTGAGACAAATTTGTTTATCAAGTCTTTGACTTTGGGTCATAGCAACTCGTAGTTGTGGGTGAGATCAGCTAAGGGAATCAAGTGCGTAGTATACTGCTGGGATCAGAGACGTAAGGAGCGCAACTTTACCTTGAATCAGTGTGAGATTGATTAGGGTTCAATTACAGTCCAGTCCGAAGTTCATTGTAGTAGGCTAGTGTCTGTAGCGGCTTAATACAGTGTGGTGTTCAAATCACTACTAGGTCCCGGGGTTTTTCTGCATTTGCGGTTTTCCTCGTTAACAAAATTCCGGTGTCTGTGTTATTTCTTTTCCGCATCATATTTTGTTATATAATTGAAATATCACAGGTTGTGCATTGAATCGATCAATTGGTAAATCCAACCTTTGGTTGTTGATTGAAATTGATTGATCCTTGAACATTGGTCTTTGCTACCGTTCAAGTTATTTCACTTATATTCAATCGGGCTCGCAAATTCCTATTTGCTGATTGCAGATTGAATTGAGAGAAAGAGATATAAAACTTTTTGATATACATTTTTATAGATTGAGTCTGACTGTCTAGTTGATTCTCTTGAAAGTATATTGGAGTTTGTCTATTCAGATTTCCAAACGAATTATTGGGTGTGTGTAGATGGGGAAAAATGATTTGCTGTTTTTTACGGAATTGAGGAGATGATCGCGCGGAGGAGACTCCTTGAACCGAGCAAAATGCTTAACCTCACACAGATGCACTGCAAAAATGGAGTGCTTTGAATTCGAGAGATCAATCTGTAGTACTCCGGCCTAAACCAAGACAATGGTCGTTCCAGAGTAAATTCGGTCACAAGAGAGGATGGGTCGGTCTGTAGGAGGGAAGCGAGAAATGTGTGGGATCAATGGTGATCGAAGATTGTTGGTGTGTTGTGTATTCGAAAATAAGATAAGTTCGAATAATTGAATTTGCTCGTTGAGAGTTGGATTGTTAATCTCGTGTTGTCTCTGTTTGACCTGAGATTATCCCCTTTTCAATCATGATTCGAGAGATTTATTTATATTCTTTGGAATTGAAAACACCATGATCTCATGAAGTGTGACAGTTGATGGAATCAAAGAATGGGGAAGTGGAAATCGTGTTAAAACAGTTACTCAACGTGCGGAGACTTGGTTGATTTTCCATCCACTACTTTGTTAACTCCTTCAACTGATTGCACAACTTGCTCACATTCTCATCGTGTGTATGAACACACGTTCCGTAGACCTCCAGACCAAAACCCTAGTTAATATCCCCCCATGTAACACGATTGATGTCTCGTGTGATTGTGGAGTCTGCAAGGCAGACGTGTAATTAGTTAGTCGATTCTGCTGACTTCATGGGACGATGAGTCCTTGTTTTGTTGAGTCGAACGTGATTTGGAAATGTTCTGAGACTCATGAATTGAACATGTCTGTTGAGACAGATATATAATGCGTGAATAAGCTAACATGAGCAAATATTGCTCATTCGATGAATTGTTGAATATTGATAGTTGAACCAGTATTCCTTGGTTTGAGCAAATATTGCTCATCTGAGCAAATGTTGCTCATTCGATGAATTATTGGTAGCATGACCAAATAAGATACTGGCAATTGAACCGAGTATGATAAATAAAATGTTGATCACGGGATCAACGTAAAATTATTAGCGTTTGAATCTGGAATTATGAACCTTGGACTCAAAACCCTAATTTGATCAATTGATGATTAACTGATGGTTTATTGAAAATTAACCACGAAGCGAAGGAGGGACTGGCTAAATGGGATTATGGATCAACCATGTAGCTCCCAGATGCTCACATGAGCAAATATCAAGGTCTCCTGAAGACCAGTTGATTTGATGAAAGGATGATTAAATCTTTGGTTTAATCATTTATTAAAATAATACTGTCCGAACCTTAGGTAATAAAACCTAATTAATTATGAAGATGTGAGGGACCGACCAAGGGGTCATAAAACCGGCCCTGGGTAGTCACGGGATCGAATATTGATCGTCTTATGAAGTTCCAAGTTGTTTGGAAGAGTTTTGGACCTAATACGTGCAATTGCACAAATTAGGTCAAAATTGTCAAAATACATGGGACCGGCCTCTTGCAAGCCAAAGAGCCAACCCTGGTCGGTCAAGGTAACATGCTCACGTCACCAAAGTGTTCGTATCTCGTTATGAGAATTTTGATATTTTTTGGTGTGCGTTTGAGCAACATTTTGAGAAAATATGAAGAAATCAGGGATTTTTGCTGAGACCGTGAAAACTTCATGAGATGAAGGAAAAATAATAAAATAATGAAGGAATCATGAAGTGTGGGACCGGCTATGGCCAAGGGGCCGGTCCCATGGTATTTTTCCTAATTTTATTATGTTTTCATGATTTTAGGGAAATATCATAAAACCAAGGAATTTATTAAAACCAAGGAGTTTTGTTGAAATCAAGGAGTTTCCATGAGACGAGGAAAACATAAGAAATAATAATAATAAAATAAGAGACGTGTGGGACCGGCTTGGGCATGGTTGGCCGGCTAGGGCCCGGTCCCATGATTTTTCCCTAATTTTATGTATTATTTCATGATTTGAAGGAATTTTCATAATTTGAAGGAAACATCATGAAATCAAGGAATTTCATGGGATTAAGGAAACATGAAAAATATAATAATAATAAAATAAGACGTGTTGGGCTAGCTAGGGCATTACCGGCCGGCTATGGCCCGGTCCCACGGGTTTCCCTAATTTTATATTATTTTTCATGGGATCAAGGAAATATCATGAGCTTAAGGAGTTTTCATGAAATAATAATAAAATATTGAGGATTCATGAGGTGCGGGACCGGCCATGACTAGGTCATAGCCGGCCAGTTAGCAGACACGGTCCCGTGACACCTTTCCCAATTTTATATTATTTCCTTGATGCGAAGGAAACACCATGAAACTGAGGATTTTCCTTAAACAAAGGATATTTGTTCAAATGAAAGGATTTTCATGAGATCAAGGAAAATAATAAAAATATGATAAAATATAGAATTTGGGCGTGACCTGGACCGGTCACGGCATGACCGGCCAGCCGGTGAGCCCAAATCCCCTAGCGCCTTGATTAATATTTTATTACTTATTATTTTCTTCCTATTTTGCATATGTTCATCGTCTCGTCGTATTCTGAAATACTCATTCGTGTGTTCAGGTGCTCGTTAGTGCATTATTGTTAAATACACTTGCACCGTTTTGATCGGGGCTTACTCAAAGGTAGCTCAGATGCCCGTACGTTGAATATTTATTACTAACCCATGGAATTCTGTTGGGAAGAACCATGAATTGAAGTAACGAAATATTATGAAAATATTGAATATTTTCCAGGGATTCAGTTAATGAATCTATTGATTTTGAGAATAATTAATTAATGGCTCTATACTAGCACAATCGTCTAGGAGCGTTAATTATTAAATTGAGTGATATGAGCTTGTTGAAGCGTCATATTTCTTTCATATAGCCAGGGAAAACATTGTTACATCCTGAAGGCGTTATTGCTCTATACTAGCAGGCAAGCTGGCTAGGAGCCGTCTAATCTTTCGATTCTATATAGAAGTAATTACTGAAATTGCTCAGTATTTATGAGATATGTCATTGCCTCGGGCCGAGAGACTACATACCCATATATACTCCGAGAGAGTATTCTCATCAAGAGATTCTGTGGCATGAGCTTTCATGCTTTCGATAAGAGACATGAGCCTCAATATTCGTCTGATTGCTGGATCAGGAATATTTATAATTATGGGTTTACGATTTTAGCCTTTGCTAAAAATCCACCATCTACATTAAGTCCCCTGCTTAGTGAGGAACAGTCATGTTCCTCAGTCAGCATTGAATGGTGATTTTCTAGGTACAGACAAAAATAAGTAATTGAACTTAGTCATAAGATAAGACATTACCGGATTTCGACCGAATGAGCAAATCATGGTTTGAGCGAAACCTCAGTGGCATAATAGAGCGTCATCCAGTGAGCATAAATTGGTGTAGAACCGCTGATTCGATGGTGGAACCTTGGTCGGTTTAGGATTCAAGGGCCGGGCCCGAAAAGAAATCCTTGTTTTAGGAATAGACGCTCGTTCTTTCGTTAGTTTAAGGAACAAACAAAATAGACCTGAGTCTAATGATAAAAATTTTGTCTATGAGCTTTCACGAAAAACAAAATTTTATTTTTTAAATACGTGAGATTTCACAAAGTGGAATAAACTCTCGTTTCAAAGGTGGATGCTCGTACGAGAGAAGAAAAAAATTGAACAGACGTGCGTCTGTTAGTAATAAAATTTTGTTTATGAGCTTTCATGAGAAATTTTATCTTCGAGCTTTCGAAATCTTTGAAAATATACTCTCGCTTCAAAGACAGATGCTCGTGCGAGGGAGCAAAAAATATATAGATATATTTTTCAAATTTATGTGAGTTTCACGTTAAATATATATATTTAGTAAAATCAATGTTTTGATTTTGAACAACTGTTGAAAGTAGACAATCATACATGATGAAATAATGTCTGTATGTGAGTTTTCACAATTGTAGAATGGACGTTTGTCCAATCTTGAAAACCAGTGAATGTTCACATAGTAAAAATTTACGTGGGTTGTTCACGGTTTTATGAAAATCATGTCATGATTTTGAATAATGAATTTTGTTCGTCTTTGCAGGTTTGAAGGAGCGAACGAATTCTCGAGATTGTAATCACTACTGACTAGTGAAATTGTAAATAGGTAAGAGTTGGATGGTTACCATTTTTGTAGACTCTGTTGTGAGCACATTTATTCCATGATTCATTGTTCGTCGAAGCCTGCGCTTTGTATGAACGATGTCTTCAAGTAGCCACTTTGCGATAATGACCGACTCCCATGATGATACTTCCAAAGATGGTGTTTCCAGAGATAATATCTCTATGGACGAAACTTTAAGAAATGGTACTTCTGGAACCTCTGGGTGATGGTGAGAGATCCTTCATATTTCATTAGCTTTACCATAGGATGATCGTGTAGTGAGATCCTGGATCAATGTGGACTCCACGGAAATGGAAGAAAGTCTATGGGAGCGGAGAACCCAGAAGTAAGGACTACAGGATGTTAGCAAATGACGTGTAGTCCTCGGCCGTTTCTTTGGTGAGTTGTTAGCGCTCCTTGTGTCATGACTTTGCCCGTGCAATTAGGATCATGAGACCAAGGTTTGTTATTTCTTTTCAGGCTTTTGCTCCATCGATTGACGGTCTTCAACTTGTTCCCGGACAAATAATTCATGAATCCAAAGACCGATGAAGAAGTCGATGTAAGTATCCTTTTTCGTGCAGGTGATCGTGGCATCTCCTTGAATGAAATAATAATAATTGTTGTTGATGAATCCAGGAAGAAATCATTGTAGATAAGCATCATGTTGATGAAGCGTGCTCTTCTTTGGGATATGGGAATATGGAGAATTCCCGAAATCCCGAACCGAATGGAGATAGCGGCGTTGCCAATGGAGATTCCGGCATTGCCGAGCCTTCAAATGATTTAGAGACTCCCCTAGTAAGTATATCTCCTGTAATCTCTTCATAGAAGTATGAAATTGCTGATTTGTGAATGAATGAATGAGAATCCATGTGAGTATACGAGTAATTTTGCTGAAATACGTCACCAGAAAATTTCAGACTTCAGCATTTTAGCAAAAACACCGTAGAATCTTCGTTCGAAGTCGGATTTTCGCGATCTGCATATGTATCTTCAAGCCCAGAAAATTTACAAGCCTAATAGAGGAAGATTTTTGAGTTTTGAGCATGTTTAGAGCCTGAAAAAGGCGAAACAGTAAACTTCCACGAGACTTTCAGTAACTTTTTCAGATTGTATGTTGTCCAATGTTTCGGCCACATATCCTTGATCGTTTCTTCAATTGCTTTGAATTTCGGATATGTTGTGGAGGAAATTCATACGAAGAGAATGGTATATGACCCATCCCTAGATTCTTCACCAATTGCTCCCAGCTTGCCAGTTTGTACAGGACAGTGTAAAATCATCTCAGACGAGCTTGTTGTAAAACACTCATGTTGTGCTTTTAGACCATTTGCTTGTGTCTTGAACGGTTGTTGAAGGATTTAATGTCATTGATTCATTCGATATAGGTACCCTTTGATTGATACATGAGCATGGTGCTTGCAAAGTGCCATCTCGTTTCGTCTATCGTAGAAACATCACTTCGAAACCCCGGTCACAGGACCATAATCGAGGTTGCTCTCAAGAGAGGATGATTTAATGACCATGGTGGCATGTCCCGGTGGTAGCATTCCTTTTGCGATGATTGACTAGCACCGGAGAGCCCGGAACCACGAGTGTTGGACTCGTGAAATTGATCGTCATGATCGGTGGACCGTCAGTCCACGTATTTTGTTGAATCTCTCTTTCATTTTCCTTCTTCGGTAGGACCTAGATAGAGGATCCGGGTAGAAAAATTGATGTAAAGACCCATGTGGTCGAAGTTGGAGGTACCTTGATGAAGGACTTAGCGAAAAGACCCGGTGGACACCGATCGATCTGTGGAAGTTATGAATCCCGTCTAAGAATTCTTGCTTGCATGTTGTATGCTCGGGAAACTGTAGGAACCTCATACGACGTCGGAATCTGATGCTTGACCCCAACTTTTGAAGCTAAGAGACTTAGTTTTCACATGAGAAAATAATCACTCAATTCGGAGTTGTAGAGGTCAGCCAACGAAGCGTGCACATTTGTGATTTGTAATCCCGTACAGAATTTTCAAGACTTCATAAACCTGGCTGTAAAGGCCATATCTTTCAGCTCGTATGTCCGATTAATGCGCCCTTTTGGTATGTTGTAGAAGAGACATAGACGAACATCTTTCGTTGAGGAAGCATTGTCCCATTCCTCACCCATTGGTACGTTTTTGCAAACCCATATCCTGAAGTGTGTTGTATCTCATTTGTAGAGGTGATGAGAACATCTTGTAGAAGACTTTGGATTATGCCCACCAGTCGTGCTAGCTTTGGGAAGACTTTCATGTGAGCATGTTATCAGGTCTACACATCTTGATATGAATCGTCGGTTCTTAGAAAAGTCCGCTTGAGAATGATTAGTTGATGAAGCCCCGAGGATGTTGCTCACGCCATGAATGATTACGCTCCAGAGATCCTTGTCGATGCTGAAATCATGGATGTTGTTCTTCTAGAGATTATTGTTGATGCTGATACCATGGTTGAAGTTGCTCCAAAGACCGAAAAGGCTAGAACCATGATTATAGATATAATCTTTGCTCCTTCATCCAAAGTGAGCCTTTTACATTCACGAACTAGTTGATGAGTTGAGCGTCGCTAAGATGAAGGTGTACCGAGAGTTCAACCCGAATGCTCTGAAAGCATAACTTTACCAGGAACTGGCTTTGTCGATGAGTCGATGTTGTTGCGGTAGATAGAATCATAGGTTTTTCATCTCGGAAGTGATTGGTGAAGAGAGAAAGTAACTCAATCATGCGGGGGCTTGTGATGTAGAGAAATCCCATTGATGAAGTTTCATGGAATCACCTCAGGTTGCCCAGTGTATATTGAAGGAGTTAGTGCCATCCATGTATGAATGATGTTGCATATGCTTCAGAAGTCTTATCATGGGATAATGAAGACTTATCGATTGTAGTTTAGTTACACTTTGATCGTCTTTGGTGTTGAATCAAGGTGTCATCGTCGAGATATTTGTGTTGTACTCTTTGATTGGGAGTACAATTTGATGGCTTCTTAGATGCTTGAGCGTTGAAGAGTATATTCTTTAAGCATCGAATGTCTTAGGGGTTTGATCATCTCGGCCCTGGAGTATCTTTTGTTGATTCAGCATCCCTTTCGTTGCGGTAGTGGGATTCAACACTTCTGCAGACATCAGAGATTTCTGATTTTGTGGAACACATGGACTTGCAGGAAAAACGCCCAAAGTGTTCTTTTCCATGTTCGGACATCAGTAATGAATGTTTCGTTGCTTGATTCGGAGAAACGTCATATTCAACCACTTGGTAAAATACTAATGCGGTGAAGCTACCATTCATAGCGTCTTGTAGAGTTGCTAGCATAATTAAGTCCCCATGCTAGGATAGCATGTGGGGAAATAAATGACATAGACATGGAATGAGACTTGCTGAGTGCGGAACCTCTTGATGAATGTATATGCATCTTTTGCAGGTTCTTGCTTCAACCTCGTTAAAGTTTGAAATTCCTCAAAGTACTCGATGATGGAATGTCCGTCAAATCTTCCGGATCGAACTTTCTTCGTTGGAGAGATGTGTAACAAAAGGCGCTTTGTAAGTACCCATCTTTTCGGCGTGGATCCATGCTCGTCGAAGGACATGTCATATCCTGGATCTTCGATTATGTGAAACTTGGTTTTTGTCCGTGTTGAACTTATGTTCACTTTGAGAGTGATGTAACCATAAGTATTTCCGAGCTCTCCTTCAAGTCTCTCGATTGAAATGGGAGCATGAGTAGCTTCTTGTCGAGTGATGCATGTGGATCCGATGGTTTTCGGTGGAATGTTATTGATGGCGGTGTCGCATCGATCAACGTTCTTCCAAATTCTTTTCTTCGATCGTGGTAAGCGGTCCCAAAGTCGTACATCTCTTGGTCTGTGGCCGGAGGCTCAAGAATTATTCCAGGAATGGACTTCTCAACATGATTTGGTTCAGTGTTGTGAACATGTCTCTCCTTTGTGCCTTCGATAGATAGATCAATTCGCGTTCGACCAAGGATTGAACCGCCTTTTTGATAGGTTTTTCAGAGAGTGTGAAGGTTCTGACTGGGAGAGGATTCTTGTGTAGTCCTTCAATCCCCAGTTGAAGCTATTGTGGATCAACCTTCTCTTTGAAAATGTGCTTCCAAAGCTGGCGATCGCTTGTGGGATGATTGACGAACCCGTGGAAGCGGCAGTAATGAGGACTTTCCATGGTTCTTTCTTGACATATGGAAACTTGATTGCACCATCTTGGACCCAGACATCCAGAAGTTCGATCACTTCTTCAATGGAAAAAGGAAAGTCAGGTGCTTCTTGATCAAGAACTCTTGTGGGTTGGTCAGAGGCTTGTGCATCTTGCTTATCCTTGCTTTGTGCTTTTGAAGGATCTGAGGTATGCTTGCGCGGCAGTTTGGATTTCCATTTTCTCCCTTCTGTAACAATGTTTGTGGAAGGCTTGAGGTTTTACTGCTTCTTGATCAGACGTCTGCTACTTCGAGTGTCTCGCGGTTCTTCATAGCTTTTGTTCTTTCCAGTAAAGCGGGCGCAATAGTTGACGATCTCTTCGCCGCTTCATGAAGCTCTGAGAAGGTCTGGAAAAGAAGATTTTTTAATAAATCTCTGTAGACTGGGATCATGCCGTTGATACACAAGTCTACCAGTTACTGCTCCGTGACGTTTGGATCATGAGTCCAGGGGCCTGGACTCGAATCTTTTCACGTAGTCATTGGGATGTTCATTGTTCCTCTAAAACATTCTTCCAAGATCAGAGAGAGTAATTTGCTCTGACACAAAGAAGTACTTTCTGTAGAAGGAGTTAATCATTTCTCCCCAATTGTTAATAGTTCAAAAGTGCGATGTTGTTGCATTCAGTGTATGCCCTTTTGGAAGAGGAATCCTTTGCACAAAGCGAAGGCAGGTACGGAAGAGGCTGGTGACGATGGACATGTGATGTCTTGTCTTTTCCACGATTCTCCAAGATGCGTTCCAAATCTTCCCGAGTAATGAAATTTGATGATTCCTTTGTTGATGGATCGTCTGCAGCTTTGCGGACTTTGTTGCCATCCACTGTATGAATTGAAACTACTTCAGGATCGGCATCCTGGAGATGTCTCTTTTTCTTTTCCCTTTCCTTGAGTCTTCACCGACATCTTGTCAAGTAAGATTTTGAGATAATTATTGACTCCTTTTGTGTAGCAGCCATGTCGATCGATTCTTGGCAAGAGTCTCTTGCACTTTGATGAGATCGGCAATGGTAGGTGGTGGGTTTCCTCTGACTTCTTCAGGGTGTCGGATGGATATGACCTTCCGTGTTAGTGTGAGGAGGAGTAATATCCCCACCGCCAGTGTTAGAGGCTGGAATTGTTTCCGGAATATCCTCATTGTTGTTGTTGTTGCTAGTGCTAGCGTCGTTTGCATTGGAACCTGTAACTAACCCAGACCTAAGACCAGCCATCTTGTGAAACCATGAGATTGCAACCGAGAGATTAATCTCCCACTGTGGTCGCCAATCTGTAGATGGGGAAAAACGATTCGCTGGTTTTACGGAATGGAGGAGATGATCGCATGGAGGAGACTCCTTGAACCGAGCGAAATGCTTAACCTCACACGATGCACCGCAAGAAGGAGTGCTTTGAATTCGAGATATCAATCTGTAGTACTGCAGCCTAAACCAAGACAATGGCCGTTCTAGAGTAAATTTGGTCACAAGAGAGGATGGGTCGGTCTGTAGGAGGGAAGCTGAGAAATGTGTGAGATCAATGGTGATCGAAGATTGTTGGGGGTGTTGTGTATTCTGAAAATAAGATAAGTTTTGAATGATTGAATTTGCTTTGTTGAGAGTTGGATTGTTAATCTCGTGTTGTCTGTTTGACCTGAGATTATCCCCTTTTCTGTAGCGCCCCCTAAGCTAGCAGTTGACTAATCCAAGAGATTAACTAAATAAAGAGGCACTAAGAATGTAAATCATTTACTTAAACATTCAATTTAGAAATCTGCTACAAAACTTAACTCAAAACTCACCCCGCTCAGAAATATATATACAAGTACTCCTCTCAAGTGATACATATACAATAGTCATTTGGTTTGCGAATACAATATACAACGTAATAAGCATAACAGAAGACTCAACGCCACAAAACTTCCGCTGCGCAACTCTGATCTGTTTCTGAAAATGAAAGTGGGAAAGGGTGAGCACATCATCCCTAAAAGGGGTGCCCCGTAGGAATAACAACTAGCTTTCAAGTAAACATTAATATGATTCGAAGACAATGCATGTTTAATCGAAAGTCGGTAATATAAGGAAAGAAAATAAAACATAATGTATAAACTTCTTCACAGACATTCATAAATAACAGTAAACATCCATGTATGAGATATGTGTTTCCGCACATAAGGGAAGATTAATATTCGTGCTAACCACACTCATTAGGTAATATTCGTGCTAACCACACTCATTAGAATACTGGATATAAAGGAAGAATAATATTCGTGCTAACCACACTCATTAGGTAATATTCGTGCTAACCACACTCATTAGAATACTGATATTGTGTCGGCACACATCTCATACCACACAGAGCATACAAAGATATGCATGAATTTCACAACACCAAGATTGATCTGAAAAACAATAATGAATACAAGAGAGTTCGTTATCGATTCCCACCTCTTTTGATGACCAGCCACGCCTACCTCGAGATCCATGATCCACTGGTTCGTCCTTTGGATCGATCATTGTTAATCTGGACTCAACTAACTGTTAATCACACAAGAACTCTAATAATCTAGCCAACATGGCTCACACAAGAATCTTACAAGTCTAACTAATGGTTCTAAGCCCATTTATGACTTTACACCTTTTCATTAACTATCTTTAGCACATCTAAAGGTACACTAATTCAATTAGATTGTTTCTATAGTTCGTTATCTAAGTCTTATGAATATCTATAACTTTGTAGAAGAAACCAAAGGATAATTCGGACCATAAGAGGTCCAAACAAATCACAATAGAAATACTAGGTCTAAGCCCAAGTACACTAGACTCGGCCCATTAGTACAAGGTCCGACCTAACTGGGTCAACTAATAGTCATTGACGGTCAAATGGTCAACTAACGGTCCACGTCCGTCCAAGGTCAAGTCCAGGTCAACTAAGTCAACGGTCCAACTCAGTCAAGGTTCACTGAGTCAGGTCTGGTTAATGAGTTAACTCAGTCAGGCAAAAGAGTCAGCTAAGGTTAACTCAACTGACTGGGATGACAAATAGGCTTAATTCCTATAGAAGCTACATTTCTTACATCAATTCCACTAGACTGAACACAAACGCTCAATTCATTCATATATCATTCAATAATTCAATACAACTGTATTTAAGCCTACCTGCAATTGCAGCTTTAAGCCTTCACTAGAGAGGTTTAACCCAACACATTCATCTAAATCTTCATTCCTATAACTCAACCACATAACATTCCATTCAACTTGTTCTTCCATAATCTTGTGGCTTCATTACAACACTACTCTCCCCTGCCACCGATATAACACCAGCTTACAGACAACAACACAACTCAACATCTCAGCTCATACAACACCCTGTATCCATATGAGATTCATACATGCACCCATTCATTCATATCCCCCGAACTTCAACAATTTCGCCATAACCAACCCATTACACAAACAATTAATACCACTAACACCATTTCCTTGCTCTCGCTACCACCAACACAGCTCCATTCCATATCCACTAAATTCTGAGCTTCATAAGCATCACCCGTTCAACAACAGTCGCACAGGCGGACAACTCATAACAACAACATCATCACAGGCATCTGATTCGACCACGGTTTCATTACTCCCTCTAACTCAGCTCATATCATCACCACCCACAGTTCCAACTTTAACCCATACATACAACATTTCAAATCACCAACACCATTGACTTAGCATACAATTTCTTAGAGTTATTCTTGCCCAGTTCCTCTAATAATCCAACTCAAGTAATCCTGTAACCTAACTGAGGCATCTACCAATTAAGTTACATCCAATTTCAATTCAAAACAACATCAACATCTAAACAGTTTCATCTCCAGCACATACCCTATTTATCTAACTTAACTATGAATCCATTAAAGACCACACAACTTCAATATAAGACCCAAATAACTTTGCTAGATTTACTGATAAGAAGAATTACCTCAAGACCGAGTTATTGAAGCAATTGAATTAACCTCTTCTTTGGCTTGATCTGATTCAACACCTCGTCTCAATTCAGAATCCATCCAATTCCTTAATTCACTGATTCTTCATCGAAAACAACCACACAACATCAATTCAATCTTCAAACTAAGCAAACCCATCTTCTAGCTCAATCAATCTAGCCACCAGAATAACTCTTCTGCTTCTACCGACCCAAATCCTCAAGAACAAACCTTATCTTCATCACAACTTCTAATCATCAGTCTCAGTTATAAAATCATAACCCCATATTCTAATTCGAGTGAAACCACTCAATTCAATCCCCCAGACTCTCAATTTAAACTTCTACATCTTATCTAAACAAATCCACGAAACCCTAATTTGAATTTCAATTCAATTTGCAGAAACCCTAATCCCTCTATTCTTCACTGAGTCAACTTCATGACTCAATTAGACATAAACCCATCTTTAAATTTCTTCTTAATCATTACCCAATTGAATTCTAACTTATATCAGTGGAAACCCTAACTCCTCAGTCACTTCCTCAATTTCTTTCTTAAACAGCTTCACGGCATCAATCAATCGAATACCCTTTTGTTATTCATCAATCAATCTTTGATCTAATCAAACCTATTTCGATACCAAAACTCTAATTTGTCTCTCAAATTTCCGGGATGAGCAGGAAGAAACAGGAGAAAAGAAAGAAAGAAGAAGAAAGAAGGAAGAGAAAGAAAAGAGAAAGATAAGAACTTCTCTTCGGTTTGGTCATGATTTCAAGGCAGTCACTTGGATATGGGCAACGGGTGGTTTATCCGCAAAAATTAAACACGTTAAGACCTCATAAGTCCGTGTTTGTAGTGATCAAGGTCCCCGAAGACCGATTGATTTGATGAAAGGATGATTAAATGTTGGTTTAATCATTTATTAAAATAATCAATCAATCGAATACCCTTTTGAATATTATCTTATGAAGTTCCAAGTTGTTTGGAAGAGTTTTGGACCAATCAATTACTTAAATTAGGTCAAAATTGTCAAAATACATGGGACCGGCTTGCAAACCAAAGAGCCAAACACGTTCACCAAAAGTATAAGTCATGAGATGAAGGAAAAAATAATAAAATAATGAAGGAATTTGGACGATTTTGTCTCTAAAAACGCTTCACCAAAAATGGATAAACTCAACTTCGAGCGTGTTCTAGAAACCATCGATATGGTTGAGAATCCTAGTTTAAAAAAATTCATCAATAATCTTTGTCTAGAAAAACATCGTTTGATAAGGAAAATTGATGGACTTGATTGCAAAGGTAGCTCAAATAGATTTATATAAAAGTTATGAATATTTTCCGAGCTTCTATTGATTTTGAGAATAATTAATTAATGGAAAACATTCGTTAATTATTAAATTGAGTGAAGAGGTTGTTGATCTCCAAAAGAAGTTAGATGAACAAATCCGGATCAACTCTGATCTTGTTGCGGATATTGCAAAACTTAAGGATTTGAAATCTGTAAAGTTATGTTCAACGTATTTGAGTAACTCCTCTAATTCTTCATTGAAGAATTACCGTATGTCAGGTAATAAGCAAGTAATAAGCAATTTAGGCTTTGTGAAAACTGAAAGTGCTCAGAATTCTTCGAACAAGAATAAAGATGTTGGGTACATGCGTGTGGTGTGGTTCTCGAGATCACTTTAACCATGTATGTTTGTCTTTTAGAAAAATACTAAAAGTTGTAAGTAATCTTCACAAGAATACCGTACAACTTTTTTTTGTCCTTAAAAGATAATCAATACTAACAAGAAAGCCTAATTTGGTTAGTAGTGCTAGTATGGGAGCTTTTGCTCTGAAATCAACATCACCCTTTCAATGGTTTCTTGACAGTGGATGTAGCAGGCATATGACTGGAGATCTCTCGTGTTTTGTCAACACAACCGACTTTGATGGTGTTCCAGTAACATTCAGTGATGGGAGATGCTGCTACATAAGCAAAAAAGGGACAATCAAATTACCTGGTGTTCCTGAAATTCATGATGTAGTATACGTTAAAGGTATGACTGCTAATCTTCTCTTTGTTAGTCAAATCTGTGACAAAGGCATTAAGGTTGTCTTCAATGCTGATGGATGTAACATTGAAGACAATTATGGAAAAGTGATTTTTCAAGGATCAGGTGGCAAAAATAAATGTTATATGTTGGATACTCAGTTCAGTAATTGTTGCAATTCGACTAAGGTGGAGTCTACACATCTTTGGCATGAGCGTTTTGGTCACATCAATTATCGTCTTCTAACTAAGATAATTAACAAAGAACTTGTTAGAGGTGTTCCCAAAATCAATGCTAAGATTGAAGGTGTATGTGGTGCCTGTTGTTAGAACATAGCTCGGTTGAACCCACCAAGCGTTGGTATGTCAAGTTTGGTTGTCATATTTTAGTGAACCAAAACTCATTTAAAGAGTCAGTTGATTATGTATTAGAGTCAACTTCGTATAGTTTAGCTTGAAAGTATTAGGTTATGAGACATTACAAGTATTACGAAGACTTGAAGAAGTGAAGAAGTAAGGAGCTACAACGACAACATCATCCTTCCACTTGAGGTTAGTGATATTTGACTTGAACTGTTTCATTCCCTAACGTATCTTTCAAGTCGTGCATATTGAAAACATAATTGTGAAGCATGAAAGATTACACTCTAGTTAGACGTAGTATTAAGGAATACAATACGAAGTATAACATTTATCTTTGAACTTCGTATATAAGACATCGACATAATCGTTTGAATACTATTGTGATTATGTATGGGTATGAGGTGAAGATTTCATCCTAGGAAACAATGTTTTACATTCGTTTAAAGGAAGTAAATTCATGAACTTGTTTTGTTAATCGAAAGGGAAATCGCTAGGCTTATTGGTATTGTTATTCATTGCATATCTTTTGAACTACCAATATGTGTGATTAGTATAACCACTCATGAATTGTTTATGTCTTGGTAAAACTATTCACAAGGCCTGACTTTAGTATTGGTATGACTTTTATTAGTGAAACCGATCTTAAGTAATCACCGAGATGGTATGATGGATTTAGTGTTATTGGTATGACCAACTCTAGGCAAAGGGGAACCGATCCTAGTAAGAGGTGCAACTGATCACAAGAGGGGAATTGATCCTTGTAAGAGGTGCAACACGTTTCTAGATAGTGGGAACCGATCCTATGAGCATGTGCAACACATTTTTAGACATTGGGAACCGATCCTATGGACATGTGCAGCAAATACAAGTAGTTACCATAAGTATGTGGGGAACCTATCCTAGTACCTAGTCAACCGAATTTTTGGAAAGCTAGTGTGACTATGCACAATACTCATATGGAGGTAGAACCGAAACTTATTTTGGTAGAACCGTGAAACCCATGATTTTTGATTGAGTGTTCTTAATGAATCACATAGTTCTTGAAAGTCAGATGAACCAATTCTAAACTCGTTTGGAAGTGTGGCAAATAGGTTTCAAGATTGTAAGTATGAAAGATGACTTACAAAGTAAAGATGTCGACATACTTTGAACATGTGTAGTAACGCTTATCTTTTATTGTTCAAATATATTCCTTAATAGCTAAAGGAAAATCCCGGTCGATAAAATAAGTTGAGAATCTTCTAATTAAGGTTTTAAATTTTATTGTTGGAAAATGAAAATTGGTAATGTGCATTTACTAATTGGAGATTTTCTAAGAGTTCTATGTCGGTCAACCAAAGGGATTCAAATACCCTGACTTCCCAGATCATGTCCTTAAGCTTAATAAGGCATTATATGGGTTAAAACAAGCACCTCGTGCCTGGTTCGAAAAACTGACTACTTCCCTCCTTAGGAAAGGTTTTTCGAGAGGTGGAGATGATAAAACGTTGTTTACCAAATGGAGTGGGAAAGATGTTGTTATTGCTCAAGTCTATGTAGATGATATCATCTATGGATCAACATCTGAGAAACTTGCTAAAGATTTTCAAGTCTCACTTGGCAAGGAGTTTGAAATGAGCAATGTTGGTGAATTAAAATTCTTTTTGGGTTTACAAATTCAACAACATAAGGATGGAATTTACTTATCTCAAGAAAAACATGCAAGGGATCTTGTCACAAGGTTCGGTCTCGATAAGTCAACTCCAAAACCGACTCTTATGCCCACCACGGGTAAACTACATCGAGATGAGAAAGGTGTAAATGTGGATCAAAAACTCTATCGATCTATCATTGGAATCCTTTTATATCTTACAACCGCTAGACCTGATATTGCTTTAGTGTTGGTTGATGTGCTAGGTTTCAAGCAAACCCAAAGGAATCTCATATTGCAGCTGCGAAAAGGATCATACGATATGTAAATCACACGGTCGGGTATGGTCTTCCTTACACTTTTGATACTAACACTGATCTTTCTGCCTATTCAGATGCAGATTGGGCAGGATGTGTGGAAGACAGAAAAAGTACATCAGGGGGTTTCTAAAGGATGGAATTTACTTATCTCAATAAAAATATGCAAGGGATCTTGTCACAAGGTTCGGTCTTGATAAGTCAACTCCAAACCGACTCTATGACCACCACGGGTAAACTACATCGAGATGAGAAAGGTGTAAATGTAGATCAAAAACTCTATCGATCTATCATTGGCAGCCTTTTATATCTTACATCCGGTAGACCTGATATTGCTTTTAGTGTTAGTTGTTGTGCTAGGTTTCAAGCAAACCCAAAGGAATCTCATCTTGCAACTGCGAAAAGGATCATACGATATGTAAATCACACGGTCGGGTATGGTCTTTCTTATACTTTTGATACTAACGATGATCTTTCTGCCTATTCAGATGCAGATTGAGCAGGATGTGTGGAAGACAAAAAAAGTACATCAGGGGGTTTCTACTATGTAGGATTGAATCTTGTGGCTTGGCATAGCAAGAAATAAAATTCACAATCCCTGTCTATATGTGAAGCAGAATATATTGCTGCAGGCTCATGTTGTACTCAACTTCTCTGGATGAAACAAATGCTTGCTGATTATGGAATTGATACTGGAATAATGAAGATCTTTTGTGACAACTCTAGCGCGATTCGAATCACTGAGAATCCAGTTGAGCACTCAAGAACTAAGCACATTGATATAAGGTATCATTTTATTCGAGATCTATATGAAAATGGTATCATAAATATGGAATTTGTGCCTTCCGAACAACAATTGGCTGATATTCTCACCAAACCATTAGACATATCTACTTTTCAACACTTACGGCAGTCTATTGGTGTTGTTTTTGTTCATTAGTCTTTCCTAAACTCTTGCCCCTGCAGTTATCTCGATCTGTTGGGCAATTGAGTTTGGAATTCCAGTTTAAGTGTTACTTCAATTCTGCATTTGTTACAGTAGTTGAAATTCTTTTGTGTATCTTAGTGTATGTCCAAAGAAATCCTTCTTTTCTTGTAAAAGTAAGGTCGCTCATGTTGTTCTTTCGGGAATGACATTTTATGGGGGAGTTCTTAATTGAACTTGTGCTTAATTGCCAAATCTTTGTGGGGAGTGCGGCTGTGGAATATTTTAGGGGTTATCTTGTATCTTTATAAACTCCTTGATGAATGCATTTAGCTTTGGCTATTTGATGGCATGTAAACAAGTTGATATGTTGTTATCTTTTGGTCATGAAGTATCTCTATGAAAATTTCATGAGGATCCCACTAGTTTTCGTACCTTTGCCAATTTTTATTGAAAAAAAATGGAGAATTAATGTGTATTCACACTACAAATACATATGGTTTACGGATCATTATGTAAGGGGGAGCGGTTTTCATTGTGAGATGAAGTATTGACTAAGGGGGGAGTGATAATATCACCATAGTATTGTTGTCAAAGTTGTGATACAATTGAACTTTGATGTTGTATAATGATACTATGACACTGAGAGCAACTGTTTTCTCATTGTTATAGCTAAGGATCTTCAACAACGATGATGCTAAGTTGAACACATTTGGAATCATTGGAGTACTTGGAAGTGACGAAGATTTCGAGTAATGTTGAAGAATCAAGGAGATCAAGCATTTGGATGAGAAGCTACAATGTCTATTTATTTTGTATCCATATGTATTGATAGTTTTGTCACTAAAATTGACAAAGGGGGAGATTGTTAGAGCACTGCTCGGTCGAACTCGCAAGCGTTGCTATCTCAAGCTTGTTTGTCAATGTTAGTGATCAAAACTATAAGGCTTGATTTCTAGTCTACTTATAGATGTCTCGGACTAGGATAGATTGTGTTGTTGAGCATTAAATTTCACGGCGTTCATTAATTGAAGACGAAAAACTACTAAGGCGAGCTTGTGGAACTTCATCAACAAAAGGTATGTGGCGACTGAAACTCATCTATCACTTGGAAAGTCTATTTCTACTCTATCTCCTATATTGAGACATAAGTCGTGTTACGATATAGTTTTCTATTATACACATTTGATATTTCGAGCTGAGTTTAACCCGCTTACATATTTCTCGGAATATGTGTTGGCAAGCTTTCGCTTCGACCAAGTTCATCTTATATTCTTGACGAAAGTCAAAAGATGATCTTGTGAAAATCGCCGAGTAACATCTTACATGGTTTGTGTGATACAATCATTTGGTGTAGACTTGGAATGTTTCATTATGATTATTTCAATAACTTGAAAATTGCTTTGATCCTATAAGTGTGTGAAAACGGCTATTGTCATCCTCTAAGAAAATTTCAATGATTGAAATAAGAGTTTAGAACAATTAACCATATTGGATTATGTACATGTTATGCACTTTGCATATGTGTAATCCATGTCCGGAAACCATAGTGTGCATACCCGTATGCGTACTGTTGGTTTGTGAGTACCTAAGTACGCGTACTGTACGCATACTTGCGTAAGGTTAGTCAGGAAAATTATCTTTGGGATTGGAGGTGTGCGTACCCGTTCACATACTGTCAAAAACCAATCTTGGTCCCAAGCTACTTAAGTATGCGTGCGATTGACGCATTTATGTGTTTATATTAGTCTCAATTCTATGTAATGTTAGTACTCGATTTGGCGCTTATTTTGGTATTTTATGTCTTTGTAGGTGTTTTGGAGAAATAAACATTTGTGGAGAAATCGGCTTGAAAAGTTGATAAAGGCACTGGAGGATACTTACTATTTGGACTCTCGGTTTGGATAAGGGGCATCTCAATTACTAAGGGGTACCCAAATTGCTCTTCGCACCCCACCGGTGGTTAGGGGGACTCCATCTTCTTTATTTGAATTTTCAAATCTTGTGGGAAAATGGCAGCAAAGAAAGCAGTTTTAGGGTTTGAAATTGGAAAAGATTCAACGAGATTCAATCGTTGGATTTAACTCGGACGGGCCTGTTAAGCAAGACCAAGGAAGATATAGTTGTTGGACTGTATCCAGTTGGGCTACATAAGTCGTTTGAAGCGAAACAAGGAGAAGACATTCACAGGTATTTCAGGCGAGACTTTGGTGGAGTTTTTGTTGGATTTCCTTGCTGGATATGGTTTGAATGGACTTGGTTTGATGAAACAGGGATGGTAATAGAGATTAAATCGAACAGGAGAGGATTAACTTTGGTTCTTGACGAAATAGGGAACTAAGTTATTACCGGGTTTGTTTGGGATTGTCTATGGAAAGTACGTGTGTATAAAGGAAATATATCTGTTCGGGATTTGGTTTTATCAAGTTAGGGAAGTTTTGGAAGTTTGAAACAACTCATCAGACGCGTGAATAAGGCAGCTGAGAGATTTTTCCGTAACTTGGCTTGGAAGGAAAGAAGAGATTTCGAAGAGATTTTGGAGAGATTAAACCGGCCTGTGGTGTATAAATAGATTGTTGGGAGGTCGAACAAAGGTTGTCGAGAGTTTGGGGTGAAGCATAGGCATAAAATCACGTTGCAGGAGGAGTTGCAGCAGCAACAAAGAAGAAGAAGGAGAAGTTGCAGACGACATAAAAGAAGTGTCGTTCTCAAGAACACGAAGAACAGACACATACAGTCAGTCGATTATTCTGCAACACATTTAATTTATCGTTTATTTACAGTGACTTCGCAACACTTATAAACGTTGCAGTTTTCTGTTTTTATTACTCTTCTCTCTTTTCACTATTGTAAACACACTTTTGAGCCATGAATAAATATTTTGAGCGTATTTTCACCATGTGGAGCTAAACCCCATCACTGGGATGATGGAGGAAGCTAATTGTCAACACTGTGGTAACTTTATTTAATTCTTTTTATGACTTTTGCATTAATATAATTTGAATTATGATTTTAAATTAATTAGTTGTCATTTAGTTTGATGAGTTATGCTTAGCTTAAGTGCTTTGATAACTCATGCTTACCATTTACAAGTAATGTTTTATAAAATCTACCTTGGCAAAGATTAAGAGTCAATAATTATTGATTTTGGAGCTGTTATTGTCTAAGAATTAATATTGAACCATAGAAAAAGAGTTCGGTGAAATCCTGATTCCCAGTAATCTCTTAATCTTGTTACTTTCTTTTTCATATTTTTGCTAGTTCTAGTAATTTATTTAAGTAAGTCCTAAAATCAACAACTTCACAAGTCCGAGAATAAAACCCTATACTTACCACTTGTAAAACTACATCAGTTTTTGGCGCCGCCGACGCAGACTTGTATTTAGGTATAGGTTTTAGGTTTTGCATTTTTTTTTAGGTTTTGTATATATTTTTTTAATTTTTTTTTTAGATTATTTTTTGTTCTATTTTACTTCTTTGGTATTTATTTTTTTGCTGTGCAGGATTTGCTTGAAGCGAAACGTGGAAAGTTGAACTTGCCTTACAAAAAGGGAGAAACTGAAGATTTTATTTTAGACTTTTATCTTATTTTTAGTAGTTTCTTTATTTTGTTCTTGTAATTTTCTTTTATTTGTTTGTGTTTATTTTTAGTACTTTATTTATATATAAAAAAAAAATAAAAAAAAACACCGCACACACCAATTGCATCTTCGGTCGACTCTAGGAGTTTAGGAAAACTGGTGGATTAGTAAACTGAACCCGTGCCTTGGGCCTTATGGGAGTTACCAGATGAAAGTCCACAAACCTCAGCCTCATACCTTTGGGTATATTTCGTTGTAGGTAACCCAAGCTTACCTAAATTAGTTAGCCCAGCATTTGCATGTGCATATTTTGTTGAATTCTTGTATGCCAGAACGTAAGAGAGACGCTCTAGGACGGTTTATGCGTGAAAAACCTAGAAGTGATATTTTAGGAAACAAGAATCTTGACTACCTTAATCTAGAAAGTCTTATTTTTGGACGTTCTTCTCACGGTGAGGAAAATATCCTTAATACTTCTATTTTTGCCAAAATGGTTGAGGAAAAGGATGATGAGGTCGTAAAAACCCTTAGGGATCGTTTGAACCCGTCTAAAGTAGTGCGTGATTTGGTGTAGTTCTACCAGCTTCTACGGTCCAATTTGATATTAGACCTGAGACTATTGGCATGCTTCGTAAGTTTAGGGATTAGAGAATGAGAACCCGTATACCCACATAAGAGACTTTGAAATGATTTGTGACACAATGAACTATCCGAATGTCTCCAAAGATGTGCTTAGGTTACGTTTGTTTCACTTCTCTCTCTATGATAAAGTCAAAGAGTGGTATCATTTTATTCCTTCTAAAATAATTACCACTTGGGATGATCTTGTAGAGGTATTTGTTAAGAAATTCTACCCACACCATAAGACTGAAGATGTTCGGAAGTCTATCCAAACCTTTAAGCAGAAATTAGGTGAAAAACTTCATGATTATGTAGAAAGGTTTAGTGAATTGTTATACCAGTGTCCACATCACGGCTTTGAAAAAAGCCCACATGGCCCAAATTTTATATGAGGGCCTTGATAGTGAAACCCGTATGCAGGTAGAAACAATTAGTGGTGGAGAATTTACCCATCAAGACCCTGATGAATGTTTTGACGAGTTTATCGAGTTAGCTGAGAAAACTAGGCAATGGGATTCAATGATATAACCAGAAATACCTAGAAATTATATCCATAGGATCGATAGATTTGACTATGGGACAGATATTCTTAGGCGTCTAGAGGCCTTAGAAATTAATCAAGGGTCACACCATGCTAGATACGAAGAGCAAGCCCATGCTCTTTATAACAACTCTAGGTTTGAAAACCGTCAGAGATTTGATCCATATTCGATACCTATAACCCCCGGTTGGAGAAACCACCCGAATTTCTCTTGGTCTAAGGGCCGAGTCAAGGTCGATCTAGTATTTCCCGGGCTCTCCCAAGTTTTGGGTATACTAAGAACCATTTAGGGCCGATCATTATCGAACACATCGGATAAAAAAATCATGAGCTTAGAAGAGTCTCTGGCCATCTTATCTCATAACAGTGCAGTGTTTAAGCAAACGGTTGAGAAAGGTTTACAGGAAAACTCTCAGGCTATTTCAGAGCTAAAAAATCAGGTTAGTATAATTGCAGAATTTTTGAGCGAAAGAGAAAAGGAAAAGTCCCCCAATCAACCACTACCCAACACTAGATCAATTCATGAAGTACCTCTAGAGAGAAAGAGTTCAATCATGTGAACTCTGTAACAACCCTTATGAGTGGTAAAACGGTAGACAATAAGGTAGCCATGCCTAATAGTGGACATACTGTAGATCCACATTCTAGTTCCCATTCTAGTTCCCAAGATGAGCCCCAGAAGGAGCCACTAGCTGAAGAGACTGATAAATTTTCTAGTGATGCCCATGTGGTTCCCGATAGATCTCATTTTGTGCCCAAAGCCTCATATCCACAGTTGTTAGTTCCAACAAAGAGAGAGTCAACTTTCAACGAAATAATGGAAATATTTAAGCAGGTGAACATAAATATTCCTTTATTAGAAGCAATTAGGCAAATTCCTGCTTATGCCAAGTTTATTAAGGATCTTTGTACACAAAAGTGTAAGCTTAATGTCCATAAAAAAGCCTTTTTAGCTGGTCAGGTAAGTTCAATCCTTCTGAACCAAACAGCCCCTAAGTATAAAGACCCTGGATGCCCCACCATATCTTGTACAATTGGTAATCACATGGTTGATAAGGCATTACTTGACTTAGGAGCCAGTGTTAACTTACTCCCGTACCATGTGTACACCCAGCTAGGACTTGGTGAGTTGAAACCGACTAAAATGACCCTACAAATTAATGACAGTCTCACAAAGTACCTCGTGGTGTCATAGAGGATGTACTGATTGAGGTTGATAAATTTATTTATCCAGTGGATTTTGTTGTTCTAGACACTCAACCTGTTCAGGACCCTAGTGCTCAAATAGGGTGATTTTAGGTCGCCCATTTTTAGCCACATATAATGCTATCATCAACTGTAGGACCGGACTTATGAACATATCTTTTGGTAATATGACCACCTGAACTAAATGTCTTTAATGTTACTAGACAACCTTCTAATGAATTAGAGGAAGTGAATATGATTAGCACTTTAATTCGTGGATCTAGTTCGTGATAATTGGGACGACACCTTAATGGATGATTCTTCGGATGAATTTGATGAGATTTTCTTAAGTCAGTTAGGTGACCAAACTGTTGAACTAGAAGAAGCTCTTGAGTATTTTAAAGACTCCGAGGATCCAGAAATTCAAGCAATAGTTAGAGGTTTGTCCGAGAATACCGACACCTAAGTTTGGGGGTAGTGATGGTCAAGTATCCCCATTAGAAGTCCCTAACTTGGGACTCGAGCCTAGTGTACCTGGGGTATTACTTGAGTCACTTCCGACTCCACAACCTGATCCTCCTGATACTGTCAAGGAGGAAATCCATCTATTAGAAACATGTTGTTCAAATGAGTCTATTTGTCAAGGCACTCATATGAAGCCCAAGTGGGCGCAGCAGATAAACCCAGCTGTCTTGGAAGAAGTTTTAAATCAGGTTGTGCAATATTTGCTTATTTATCTAATCCGATACATTTTTCTTATAATTGTGGCAGTTTTATTTGGTTTTGTTGATCCACAGTTATTTCGACTATTGATGTATGATTTGAAAAGGTAATTATTCATTATGGGTATTTGACGTCTGGCTGAAGACTTTAAATTTAGCACTTCTTGGGAGGTAACCCATGCTCATGCAATACGGTAATATCTTTCCTTAACTCTTTTGCTTAAAATGGTAACAGTTTCTCCTTGTTCATGCTTTTAATTTTTTTCTTTAAAACATTGAGGACAATGTTAGATTTAAGTTTGGGGGTATGGGAGAAACTTTTTAGTTGCATTGTTAAACTCCAGAGCCTAGAAATTTATGCTTATTAAGGATGGCACTAACCAATCTAAGTGGATGGAAGCATTTTGGTTGTAGGAGTTGAGGAACTAACCGATTAGATGGAAACATCTAAAGAGTCTATTCATAAAAGCACAGTAGCTCGTGTGTTAGAAATAACATGGTAGTTTCGCCATATCTCGTTGAGTCCTTTTCACTGTTTTTCTTTTGTTTTCTTTTTAAAATATGTTTCTCTAAGTGATTAGGTGGGGCTCACGATTCAAGTTGTTACCACTGCTAGGATGAAATAGAGTGATTGAGTTACTAAGAAAAAGAAGAAAAAAAAAAAGACCAGACGAATTTGACCAAACGGAATAATTATCAAAAATAAATAAATATTAACACTTGGATAGCAATATGTGTGTGTTCTCCCAATCTCCGTTGCTATTCAAACAAGCGTGGAACCAGGATCCACGAGAATTACCATGTAATCTGCCGACAAGAAGCATGCGCTTGGATCCGCAAGATCTAATCATGTTGTTAAAAAAAAAATTGTTAATGTGTTCTCATGGTGAATAAATCACCGTTGGTTCCCTTGTATATGCTTGGATGAGTTGATCTAGAATTAGGATTATCGACCGTTGGTTCCCTTGTATATGCCATTGTGTTGATATTAGTCGCATTTTGATATTGTCTTTGGTCTTTGGCCTTCTTGGGAATGAGATATGAGAAACATCGTTCACTTAGTCAACATCAAAACCATCTATGTTTTTCTCTATATCCATCTCTTAATCCATCCATGTGATTTGTTGACTCCGAATATTGATGTCCATAATGCAACTATCTGAGTAGAGCTCGTGTCTTATATATGAATTTTAGTATGCTTGAGTGCCAACTCGTGTACAAAGAATTGGAATTTCGCATCGGTACTTCCTCCCGTAGTCAATACGTATGCCAACCAAGGAGATTCTTTAGTGCTTTCCAAGGTTCTCATGTAGATAGCTAGAGTCCTGGAGTAAAGGTTTTGTGGGTATATCTCTGGTAAGCCCTCCCGAGACTATAACTCGGCCGCTAGGGCCACCTAGGGGTTTAAAGGCTTATTGCATACGCTAAATGCAACCGACGATGCCTGCGACAGTGAGTTAGGATTTTATTTTTAGATTTGATTTGCTCGGGACTAGCAAATAATAAGTTTGGGGGTATTTGATAGACGCATTTATGTGTCTATATTAGTCTCAATTCTATGTAATGTTAGTACTCGATTTGGCGCTTATTTTGGTATTTTATGTCTTTGTAGGTGTTTTTGGAGAAATAAACATTTGTGGAGAAATCGGCTTGAAAAGTTGATAAAGGCACCTGGAGGATACTTACTATTTGGACTCTCAGTTTGGATAAGGGGCATCTCAATTACTAAGGGGTACCCAAATTGCTCTTCGCACCCCACCAGTGGTTAGGGGGACTCCATCTTCTTTATTTGAATTTTCAAATCTTGCGGGGAAAATGGCAGCAAAGAAACAGTTTTAGGGTTTGAAATTGGAAAAGATTCAACGAGATTCAATCGTTGGATTTAACTCGGACGGGCCTGTTAAGCAAGACCAAGGAAGATATAGTTGTTGGACTGTATCCAGTTGGGCTACATAAGTCGTTTGAAGCGAAACAAGGAGAAGACATTCACAGGTATTTCAGGCGAGACTTTGGTGGAGTTTTTGTTGGATTTCCTTGCTGGATATGGTTTGAATGGACTTGGTTTGATGAAACAGGGATGGTAATAGAGATTAAATCGAACAGGAGAGGATTAACTTTGGTTCTTGACGAAATAGGGAACTAAGTTATTACCGGGTTTGTTTGGGATTGTCTATGGAAAGTACGTGTGTATAAAGGAAATATATCTGTTTCGGGATTTGGTTTTATCAAGTTAGGGAAGTTTTGGAAGTTTGAAACAACTCATCAGACGCGTGAATAAGGCAAAATTTGAGAGATTTTTCCGTAACTTGGCTTGGAAGGAAAGAAGAGATTTCGAAGAGATTTTGGAGAGATTAAACCGGCCTGTGGTGTATAAATAGATTGTTGGGAGGTCGAACAAAGGTTGTCGAGAGTTTGGGGTGAAGCATAGGCATAAAATCACGTTGCAGGAGGAGTTGCAGCAGCAACAAAGAAGAAGAAGGAGAAGTTGCAGACGACATAAAAGAAGTGTCGTTCTCAAGAACACGAAGAATGAGACACATACGGTCGGTCGATTATTATTCGCAACACATTTAATTTATCGTTTATTTATAAAGTGACTTCGCAACACTTATAAACGTTAGCTTTTCTCGTTTTTATTACTCTTCTCTCTTTTCACTATTGTAAACACACTTTTGAGCCATGAATAAATATTTTGAGCGTATTTTCACCATGTGGAGCTAAACCCCATCACTGGGATGACGGAGGAATCCAATTCTCAACACTGTGGTAACTTTATTTAATTCTTTTTATGACTTTTACATTAATATAATTTGAATTATGATTTTAAATTAATTAGTTGTCATTTAGTTTGATGAGTTATGCTTAGCTTAAGTGCTTTGATAACTCATGCTTACCATTTACAAGTAATGTTTTATAAAATCTACCTTGGCAAAGATTAAAAGTCAATAATTATTGTTTTTGGAGCTGTTATTGTCTAAGAATTAATATTGAACCATAGAAAAAGAGTTCGGTGAAATCCTGATTCCCAGTAATCTCTTAATCTTGTTACTTTCTTTTTCATATTTTTGCTAGTTCTAGTATTTTATTTAAGTAAGTCCTAAAATCAACAACTTCACAAGTCCGAGAATCAAACCCTATACTTACCACTTGTAAAACTACATCACGTACCCGTTTGCATACTTGAGTGGTTAAAGTTCTAAAATCGGTTGTGACATGAACTAATACATAAATATATTAAGGAATGCATTCTTTGCAAACTGTGGCTATAATGTTCATGAATTGGTTCGAGTGAATCAAACCGATTTTGCTGCAATTGTGTTCTTGTATACTTATATGAGAATATAGCAATTGAACAACTCTACAACTAGTTTCATTTGAGTCATTTGAACTAGTTATGGTTAAGATGAATAAGGTTGATATGAGAGTGTTCATATAGCTAACCTCGATTAACTATGGTTGAGCCAACATGGTGTACACGTTTAGGTACGGTTACATAAACCTAAATGAGGGTACATTTTATTTGTGTATAACAAGCTAAGGTCGATCCAACGGTTGAAAGATATTAGCTTGAATCTAATCAGGTTTTCATCTAACGATGAATATTGAATGCTTTGTTATCAAGGTAACTTAGATTGCAAACCCTGATTTGAAAACTATATAAAGGAGAACTCTAACAGCTGGGAAACCTAATCCCCACACCTCATGTGTGATACTAGTTGCATAAGCTAGAGTCGATTCTCCTTTAACCTTAGGTTTTTCACGAGACCCTGTAGGTTAACGACTTGAAGACTTCATTAGGATTGTGAAGCCAGACCCAACTATTTTCTCTGTAGTTGCTTGATCTGATCTTGCATCTTCTATCGTGTTTGAGTACAATTTTTTTAAGATTGGCTCGAGATTTATTCTCCGATAGGTAAGATAAAAAGTAATCACAAACATCCCCGTCTCATAGTTTGTGATTCCACAACATCTTGTTTCGCTACCTACGATTAAGATTGTTGTGAGGTGATTGATATTACTAGGCTGTTCTTCAGGAATATAAATCCGGTTTATCAATTGGTTCATGTTCGCCTTGATTTATCAAAAGACGGAACAAAACTCGTAGGTATTTCTGTGGGAGACAGATTTATCTATTCTTATAGACTTTTCTGTGTAAGACAAATTTGTTTATCAAGTCTTCGACTTTGGGTCGTAGTAACTCTTAGTTGTGGGTGTGATCATATAAGGGAATCAAGTGCATAGTATCCTGCTGGGATCAGAGACGTA
This sequence comes from Papaver armeniacum, assembly GCA_023531295.1. Classification (NCBI taxonomy): domain Eukaryota; kingdom Viridiplantae; phylum Streptophyta; class Magnoliopsida; order Ranunculales; family Papaveraceae; genus Papaver; species Papaver armeniacum. The sequence goes on from JAJJWW010002424.1 coordinate 86,082, forward strand.
AGGAGCGCAACTGTACCTTGAATCAGTGTGAGATTGATTAGGGTCCAACTACAGTCTAGTCCAAGTTCATTGGTAGTAGGCTAATGTCAGAAGCAGCTTAATACAAGGTGGTGGTATTCAAACGGACTAGGTCCCGGGGTTTTTCTGTATTTGCGGTTTTCCTCGTTAACAAAATTTTGGTGTCTGTGTTATTTCTTTTCCGCATTATATTTTGTTATATAATTGAAATATCACAGGATGTGCGTTGAATCGATCAATTGGGAAATCCAACCTTTGGTTGTCGATTGAAATTAATTGATCCTTGAACATTGGTCTTTGGTACCGTTCAAGTTATTTCTCTTATATTCAATCGGGCTCGCAAATTCCTATTTGCTTATTGCAGACTTAATTGAGAGAAAAAGATATAAAACTCTTTGATATATTTTTCCATAGATTGAGTGTGATTGTCTAGTTGATTCTCTTGAATGTATATTGGAGTTTGTCTATTCAGATTGTCAAACGAATTATTGGGTGTGGTTGTTAGACCCCCGCTTTTTCAGAGTAGACGTCGCGATTCATTATAAGAGGATCTGAAAGCTTGCAATATATAGTGGACATGCACTTTATCATATCTCCAGAGATCCTGTTATGAGTTTCAAAGAATGTGATCAGAAATACGAATACTAAGGTGCGCTGCCAAGTTATAATATTCGATGGTGAAGTCTTAGTCTCTGTATTCTGCAGATAAGACATCGAAAAAAAATAATTAGGTTTGAAAAGGCGGGGTACAACAACCACACCCAATAATTCGTTCGACAATCTATATGGACTAAACTCCAATATAATTCTGAGAGCACCAACTTAAAAGCGAGCTCAATCAAGAAAGATATCAAAGAGCTTAATCTCTATTTCTCAATACAATCAGCTTTCTCAATACAATCAGAAAATCAAACAGATAGAAATCTATGAGCCAGATTGATATGAGATATTACTTGGACGGTACCAAAGACCAATGCCCAAGTGCCAATCAATTTATATCCAACAAACAAGGTCGGATTTATCAATTGATTGAACTACGCATAACCTGTGATATTTCAATTATATAAACAGATATAATGTGGAAAAAAAATAACACAGACACCAAAAAATTTGTTAACGAGAAAATCGCAAATGCAGAAAAACCCCGGGACCTAGTCCAGATCTACAGATACTAGCTTACTACAAGTTAACTTCGGACTGGAATGTAGTTGAGCCCTAACCAAGTCTCACACCGATTAAGGTACAGTCGCGTTCCTTACGCCTCTAGAACCACGCCGGATTCTGCGCACTTGATTCCCTTAGCTGATCTCACCCACAACTAAGAGTTGCAATGACCCGTAGTCGAAGACTTATAAACAAATCTTTCTCCCACAGATATGTCTATTCGTTTATTCTTTTTGTTCCGTCTTTTGATAAATCAAGGTGAACAGGAAAAAATTGATAATCCGGTCTTATACTCCCGAAGAGCAGCCTAGAAATATCAATCACCTCATAATAACTTAACTATATGGTGATAGAAGAAGTTACTGCGGAATCACAAAGTCTGAGACGAAGAACTGTTGTGATTACTTTTTATATCTTACTTATCAGAGATAAATCTCGAGCAAATGATTTGTTCCTTTGCTAGTCCAAGAAATAGAATAGTCCCTTGACTTTAGTATCTACATTTCTGTTTTGAAATAAAATCCACCATCCAAGTTTTCTAATTTCCACGTAGCGTCTTGCATCAACTATGTTATACAGTAATGTCCCAACAAATAATGTAGGAGTTGTTGGTGAAAAAAACATGGTACTCGTGTCAACCATGTTGGTAGTGACTACTACCTTCCTTTCTCTTTTTTCTACTTGGTTGACCCAAAACATGTATTTCTCGAGAAGACTATCTAGCTTTAGATCGTATTGAAAAAGCGGGGGTCTAACAACCTCACCAAATATTTCGCTTAGCAATCTGTATGGACTAACTCCAATATAATTCCAAGAGAATCAACTAGACAGTCAAACTCAATCAATGGAAATATATCCAAGAGTTATATCTCAATTTCTCAATTCAATCTGCAATCAAACAAATAGGAATTTGCGAGCCCGGTTGAATATAAGAAATAACTTGAACGGTACCAAAGACCAATGTTCAAGTGTCAATCAATTTATATCAACAACCAAAGGTTGGATTCACAATTGATTGAACTTACGCACAACCTGTGATATTTCAATTAGATAAACAAATATAATGCGGAAAAGAAATACCACAGACACCAGAAATTTTGTTAACGAGGAAACCGCAAATGCAGAAAAACCCCAGGACCTAGTCCAGATTTGAACACCACACTGTATTAAGCCGCTACAGACACTAGCCTACTCCAAGTTAACTTCGGACTGGAATATAGTTGAGCCCTAATCAATCTCACACTAATCAAGTCGAAGACATGATAAACAAATCTGTATCACACAGAAAAGTCTATTGAATAGATAAATCTGTCTCCCACATATACCTATGAGTTTTGTTCCGTCTTTTGATAAATCAAGGTGAACATGAACCAATTGATAAACTAGTCTTATATTCCTGAAGAACAGCCTAGTATTATCAATCACCTCACAATAATCTTAATCGATTAACGAAACAAGATATTGTGGAATCACAAACGATGAGACGAACTACTTTTAAATCTTGCCTATCGGAGATAAATCTCGATCAAATCTTAAAGAAGATAGTACTCAATCACAATAGAAAACAACAAGATCGTAACACACAACTACAGATAAATAGTTGGGTCTGGCTTCACAATCTCAATGAAGTCTTTAAGTCGTTAACCTATTGGGTTTTAGAAAAACCTAAGGTTAAAAGAGAATCGACTCTAGTCGCAACTACTATCACACAGGAGGCATGGGGATTAGGTTTCCCAGTTGCTAGAGTTCTCCTTTATATAGTCTCCAAATCATGGTTTGCAATCAATGTTACCTTGGTAACAAAGCATTCAATATTCACCGTTAGATGAAAACTTGATTAGATTCAAGCTAATATCTTTCAACCGTTAGATCGAACTTAGCTTGTTATACACAAATGAAATGTACCAACATTTAGATAAAGGTAATCATACCTAAACCTGTACACTTAGTTGGTTCAACAATAGTTAACCGAGGTTAGCCATATGAACACTTTCATATCAACCTAATTCATCTTTATCACAACTAGTTCAAATGACTCAAATGAAACTAGTTAGAGAGTTGTTCAATTGTTTATATTCTCATAGAAATATACAAGACACAATTGAAGCAAAATCGATTTTGATTCACTCGAATCATTTCATGAACATTATAGTATATAAATGTATTAGTTCATGAACAACAGATTTTAGAACATAACCTACTCAAGTACGCAAACAGGTATGCATACTTAAGTATGCCGGACTGAGTTTGGTTTCGCTAGTACGCGAAAGTGTACGCATACTAGTACATTTCCAAACTCCAACAGAAATTCACGGAACCTGAACTTCCGCCAGTACGCATATGTGTACGCATACTTAGTTCCCGGACTTCCATTCACCAACCAGTACGCGTACGGGTACGCATACCATGGTTCCTGGACTTGGCCTTACACAAATGTGAATACACACACTATGCTTATATCCAATCACTAAACTCTCAATTCAATCATTGAAACATTCTTAGAAGACGAAAATAGATGTCTCACACAACTATTAGCTCCAAAGCAATTTTCAAGTGATCGAATGATCAATACGAAACATTCTGAGTCTACACCAAATGATTGTCTCACACAAATCATGTAAGATGTTACAAGGCGATTTTCACATGATCATCTTTTGACTTGCGTCAAGAATAAAAGATGAACTTGGTTAAAGCGAAAGCTTACCAACACATATTTCGAGAAATAGATAAGCGAGATAAACTCGGTTCGAAATATCTGACATAATCCGTCGTTTCGAAATGCGCTTCTACCAAAACCGACATTCTAAGAGGTAAATATTTTATAACATCAAAATAAAGTGGATTAATTATAGCATCAAAAATAAATAAATGGAGTTATCATAGTTTAGATTTGACTTTTGGTCAAACCTGGAACTTGACTCTATAGTTTGGGGTCCTTTTCGTGTCACGGATAAATGAGAAGTTAAATCTAATGAACCATATAGCATTATGGATTTTTGTATCTTATAGGTCTAACTTCACCAGCCAATTTTTCTCTTACTCCCTGTTTTGCACGTTTGTAAGTTCGTGTACATAAAACACTTCACAAGAAACCTAAAAGGCACAACCAATCTTCCTCTTTCTTTTCTTTTCGTTTTCATGTGGATACAAACCCTAGGGGACAGCCGACCTCTTTTCTGTTTCTATAGTTTCCCCATTCTCTTGATAGCACAAAACCAAAGTGAACAGTAATGGTTACCGACTCTTATTCGTAAACTTCTACTCAAAGATTATGTTGTTTTGGTTCTCGTCAATGGTGTTTTGGTACTCTTGGATGGCGTTTGACATGGAGCTTAACCGAGATTTTCTTTTATGCCGTTGGAAACCATCACCGTGTTTGGATTTAAGCAATTGTGGTAGGGGTTTCTGCGTAATACTAAAACCTAAACTATTTTGGCATATTTTTATTTGCATCATCATCTTAATATTTTGATGGGTAGGAGATTTCTGCATAATATTAATTAAAATCTTGGTTTTTAGGATGTATATTGAATTAATGCGCTGTTTAGAATTTTATCTAATTACTACAATGGTTTTCGCTATCGCACTTATATTGGCCTGTTTATGCACGATTTTGGTCCTCCAAACATTGATGTTTTCATGTTGTGCTTTCGTCTTGGCCCTTTGGGTCTCTATGATAAAATTTTGGAGTTGGGCACATATGGCATAACGATGAAATTTCTTGGTTTTGAATTGTACGAAAACTCGTTGGTTGTGTTCACGTGCAAGGGTTGCTGCCCCTATTTCCCATCACATTTGTTTCAAGTGTATTTGTCTTCTATTGGTTGATTTAGGAAGCACTCAAGTATTTTGGTGAACTTTGGTTATGTAAACTGTATCTTTCACTTACGTCTTAGTGGGAATGGCACAAGCCAATAAAATTTTCATTAACAGTAACATGTATGCACAAATACAAATGAGTTTAATTGGTAATATTATGTGCACAGTAATGATCTACTTAATAGATACACCTTAATAATAATTTATATTCAGAAAAATGTACGAGTTTAAGATTTTTACACTACACTAAGAAATGGTGAACGACAAACTTTAAAATACCGTTTGTAAGCGAAAGATTCAAATAAAGAGAAAATAATGATAATCTTTGGTCCGAGAAATATTAGTCGGTCGGTGGTATAGTGAAATTGAGTAATCTACTTGCTAAGAGGACGGGCTAGGAAGTGCCAGTGGGCAGTATGTGTGTATGTTGAGATGTGTTTGATGAGATCAGGTATCCATAATAGCTATCGCGCTTATGCATACCGGCGTGGTCACAATAGCTATCGCACTTGTGAGGTGCACCAGATTTGGGGTTGTTGAATTATCGAGTTTGATTATGAATTGGGCTGCGGTCCATGGATAAAATTGGGGTTGTCGAGTTTGCCGAGTTCGTGGGCCACATCTATTCAAATAGTGTGTGTCGCGGTGGGAAGTGGTTGCAAGTCTAAAGCATTTAAGGATTTGTTGAAAGGTCTTATTAAGACAAGGAATTGTGCGAAACATATAAAATGAAAAGTTACGAAGTCAGCAATACACCTAAAGAAATTGCTAGTGATACTTGGTTGAAGAAAAATTAATAATAAAGGTTCAAAAATAATTTAAGAAGCTAATTACTTAAATTGGGAGTGTGATTGAGTAAAATTTCGAAATAAAAATCAGTAAATAATTGAAAGACTATACTTGTTTAATTATGCCTTTGATGCATCGTTTGGTTTGTTTTTCTGTTGCACTATATTATTTTTGGAAATTTCCTATTGGGCTATGGTTGCTCGCCCCTTTTACCTTCTCTCCCTATAGAGTATACAGAGACACTAGCTGAAGAAAAGAAAATATAATTTATCACGGGGATTTGGTCATTGGTATTTCAGTATCGTCGATATGTATTGTTTAATTATTTTCAATTATGAATTGTAACCATTTAAATTGTTTTGTAAGGATTTTAATTCTTTAAAATATTTATTGGAATTTCTTCGTAGTTCTAAATTATTCTTATTTTTAAAGGATCTGGACCTACAATAGTCGTATTCCGGGATTCTAGGCTCGGTTATAGCCTCAGAATTCGCGGGGTGTGACAATATCGAATGTGTATAATTGAAGTCTATATAGCAATACGACTTTTTAGAGATAGAGTAGATAGACTTTTGAGTGATTGATGAGTTCAAGTCTCCACATACCTTTTGTTGATAAAGTTCCACAAGTTCGCTTGAGTAGTTCTTCGTCTTCATTCGATGAATGCCGTGAAGTCTAATGCTCAACTACACTTTCTATCCTAATCCGAGACTTAGCTATAAGTAGACTAGAAATCAAGACTTATAGTTTTGGCAACTAAACTTGACAAACAAGCTTGAGATAGCAATGCTTGCGAGTTCGACCGAGAAGTGCTCTAACAATCTCCCCCCTTTGTCAATTTTAGTGACAAAACTATCAATACATATGGATTACAAAATAAATAAACTTTGTCGCTTCTCATCCAAATGCTTGATATCCTTGGTTCTTGAACATTACTCGAAATCTTCGTCACTTCCAAGTACTCCACTAATTCTAAATGTGTTCAACTCAGCATCATGGTTGTTGAAGATCCGTAGCTATAACAATAAGAAAACAGTTGTTCTCAATCATTGTTATACAATGTCATAGTATTATTACACAGCATCAAGTTCAATTGTATCACAACTTTGACAACAATACTATGGTGATATGTATCACTCTCCCTTAGGCAATACTTCATCTCACATGAAAACCACTCCCCCTTACATAATGATCCGTAAACCATATGTATTTGTAGTGTGAAATACACATTAATTCTCCCCCTTTTTGTCAATATAAATTGGCAAAGGTACGAAAACTAGTGGGATCCTAATGAAATTTCCATAGAGATACTTCATGATTGTAGATGGTGGATTTTCAACAAAGTTCAAAATCGTAAAATCATGATACTACTTGTTTCTGACACGTCTTCAGGCACGTAACGATTCATATTTTACGAGCCATGATGAATATGTTTCTCGAAAGGCCTCCACTAGTTGAGCGTTCGATACCTCGCATTTCATCATGACCTCTATGTAGAATAACATAATTGGGCGGTTCTCCGTATGATTGAGGACTTAATGCCTTCAGGACGTCGGTGACACTCGTTGTTCCCTGACTACATAAAGAGACCCACCTCTACATAGAAGAACGATTGGGCGGTTCTCCGTAAGATTGAGAGCATTAACGCCTTCAGGACATTGGTGACACTCACTGTTCCCTGACTATGTAGATAGACAATGTATAAATCCAAGCGGTTCTCCGTAAGATTGAGGGCAAAACGCCTTCAGGGCTTCGCCAACACTTGCTGTTCCCTGACTATGCACCTTTCGGTATGGGTATGACGCTTTAACTGGCTAATATCCCTTATGCAATAGATTAATTCTACCGTGACATTCACCCCTGAATTCCTAGACGATAATCTATTTTATCTCATTACTCCAATTCCATGGTCGAATCCATGGATGATCTCATGGAATGGTAATAGATAATCATTTTATCTCATTACTCTGATTTCATGATCGAATACACAGCTGATCTCATGGAATGGTAATAGATAATCTTATTGCTCCGATTCTATGGTCGAATCCGCGATCCCATAGAATGGCAATGCTTGTTTTATTATTCCGAATCCATGGTCGAATCCACGGCCGATCCTATGGATTGATAATAAATAACTACTCATCTTTATTACTCAGTTTCATGAATCATTCTCCATTGAATTTCATAAATTAGTAATAAATACCCAACAACTGGGCATCTGGACTATCACTGAGTAAGCCCCATTAAATGGTGCAAGTGTACTCAACAATGATGCACGAATGAGCACCCAAATGCACGAACGAGCATCCGAAAATATGAACAAACGAGGAATCCTACACAAAATAGGAGAGAAAATAATAACATTAAAATAATTAAGAGGCGCCCATGGTCGGGCCGCTGGCCCATGCCGGCCTGTACGGTCCCATGCCTCTTCCATTATTTTTCTTTATTTTTGTTATTTTCATGAACTCATGAAAACTCCTTCATTCTAGCAACTTTCCTTGTTTGAGCAAAACTCATGGTTTCTCCGTACTTTCATGGTTTCATGAGAAATAATAATATAAAATAGGGAAAGGTGTTGAGGGACCGGACAACCAAGCCGGCCGGCCATGCCATGGCCGTGGCCGGTCCCACACCTTACAATCCCTAATCTTTCATAATTATTATTTCCCTCATCTCATGAAACTCCTCCGTTTGAGCAAAAATCATGATTTCTTCATATTTTTTCAAATATTGCTCAAACCATGAAAAGGCCAAAAAGTCAAACGGTCACATGACCAATTAGGTCATTCGCGAAAAATATTAAAATATCATTATTTTAATATTCTCAACATATTGATGAAACGAGCAAAATTCTACTTGCTCATTCGAGCAAATCAAGAATTTCAGTCAAAGATCAAACTCTTCTGAAAATCCAAGATATTGCTCAAATGCACATCAGAAAATGCTGAAACTCTCAGGACTGGGACACGGGCATTATGGTGACACGGGCATGCTTCCTTGGACGACCAAGGCCGGCCCTAAGGCTTGCAAGGAGCCGGTCCCACACATTCTTATAATTTTGACCTAATTTGCGCAATCACTCATACTGGGTCCAAACTCTTTCCAACCAACTTGGAATTTGCTCAAACGACCATCAGCTGGTCCCACGACCACCAAGGGCCGGTCCCATGTCCTCTTGGTCGGTCCCTTACTTCTCCACAAATTAGGTTTTGTTACCTAATGCTCAAACGAGCACCATTTTAATAAATGATGAAACCGGCATATAATCATCATTCTTTCACCAACCGATCAACAAAGGACCCTGATGTACAAGATCACTCGAGCACTTGGGCACCACATGGACGTCCATAATTCCATGTGGACGGTCCCTCTCTCACTCAGTGACCTATTTTCAACAATTCATCAATTAACGAACAATTGATCAAAAATTAGGGTTTCGAACAAACGCTCCACAAATCATCATTTTGAGCAAGTTCAAACACTAATAAATTTATGTTGATCCAGCAATCAACATTCAGATTAATTATATAATATTTGGTAATCTGCCAATATTTTAATTAATATTTTATTGGGTCACGTCACCAATAAATAATTCGTCGAATTGAGCAATACTTGCTCAGTTGCTCGAATATTGATCCAACTATCAATATTCAGTAATTCGTCGAATTGAGCAATACTTGCTCAGTTGCTCGAATATCAATACAACTATCAATATTCAGTAATTTATCAGTAATTCATCAATACTTGCTCAGTTGCTCGAATTTAAATATTTGCACAGATGAGCAATATCAACATAAGAACTAACATGTTCAAATTAAATATTTGCTCGAATCATGCTCGATTCAACAAAACCTAGACTCATTGTCTAATCACCAACAACTGACTAATTAAATACACGCCGCCTTGCAGACTCCACGATTCTTGAGACATCAATCACGTCACATGGGGGATATCAATTAGGGTTTTGTCCTGGCGGCCTACGCACACGGGATTCATCCACGATGAGAAATGGGAGTAAGTCGTGCAACGGTTGAAGGAGTTAGCAAAGTAGTGGGTGGACGGTTAACCAAGTCTCTGCACGACCTGGAACTGGTTTCACCACGATCTCCCACTTTCCCACTCTTTCATTCAAGAAACCGTCACACTTACAGGGATCAATGTGTTTACTACTCTGATGACCGGTTGTCAGCCGACACAAATATAATTACACTTTCTTACTACTCAAAATATAAATATAGCAAGGGCAAGAAAGGATCGATCCCACGGAGAGGTCTAGGTTGTCAAATTGTTATGGTTTCCTATATAAAACACCGAGGATTTTCTGATTGTGTAAATAAAAATAAACAAAAAGCAAATAAAGTACGCAAATCAAGGATGTGAAATATTGGATAAAGGTTTCATCTTCAACTGTAAACAAGTTTATGAATATATGAATAGAATTCGTATTTAATCTCGCTATCATCAAAAGCCATGGAATACCTTATTGCAAGAATACTCGTAAATTTCCAAAGTTATCAACACACACATTAGGGCTGCGTATGTGAAATCTACTTAAAGAATAACCTAACGCCTTGCGCTAATCAAGTTCAATTCCTAGAGCATTAAGTTTGAAATAGATAATCAATGCAATTGTAATACATTGCTAAAACAATTCGAACAAAGGTCAATTTCTACATATGAATACAAGGATGTATCACTACAACCTAGCATCATATCATGCTACTAGTATTCAAGGTTATCGCTCGATGAAAACCCTAAAATAGCTATAGATACGGATGTGAGTTCAATCAATTCTAGACTCGACTAAACAAACATTCAATCATATTGCAATCCATCAATCATGCAATTATTGTAACCCGTAGAAATCAAACGATAATATTGAGAGAAAACTAATTCATAAAAATCATAACTTGGTTGCAAAATCCAACTACATCTTCAACCAATAAATAAACTTAGGTACTCATATTCAAGGAGTTCATCACAAGAAGAAAGAGAAGAAACTTCATGGTTCTAAACCCTAGAATAAAGTAGAAGAGATGATAATAGATAATAAGATATATGTTTTGAGAAAAGTCTTCTCTTTTATAGCTCCACTCCTTCCAAAACTAGGTTTTGTCTTCAAAGTCCATTAGTTGGAAATTCACCGGCCCACGAGAGAGAAAACCCGTGTAGAAATTTTGTCCCAAAAACGCTCGCCAGGAAATCGGGATTATGGCGGAATCCGGCCGGGAAAAACAGTCTTCGTGTGGACCAGGCAAGTCAACCGGTCACAAGGTCAACGAGTCAAATCGGGCGGGTCAACTCGGTCAGACCGAAGTTAGGGTGAGTCAATCGAAGTCAGACCAGTCAATGTTCAAACCGAGTCGATAGCTACTTCCCGGTTGATCGAAATCAGCTCGGTGAGTCACTCTGGCCTAGCCATTTGCAAGGGCTAAAAGCTGTGCTGCACCAGGATTGTGCATCAAAGCTTCTTCCAGCCAAGATGGCTGTACTTCTCTTGCAGTTCCAAACCAGCTCATTCATCCTGCAGCACCAAAATCATCACCACAGACCCATTCTACTTCTTTAACAACTCCATATCACCACCTCTTTCCATCAGTTATAGCTCCTCTTCTTCCCTGCCTGCAACACAATCATTGCATCTCACTTGAGTATGCCACTTAAACCCATTGCAGCAATTCATACATCCAGCTCCATCACAGACCAATTCCTCCATCTCAGTTCTTCAGTTATTGCTCCTGCATCTCCGCCAGCAAACCATGCACCATTCCCCTGGACTAACCTCAAAAACTCAAAACCACCAGTGCCATTCAATCCATTACCATTGCAAGCCTGAGCTGTTTCCAGGCCATTAGTACCAGCACCAGCTCCACCTGGAACAGCCCTGCAACACACCATAATAAAACAACAGTTCCTTTCTTGCTCCACAACAGCACCAGCAGAAACACAACCTGTCACATTCATTATGCACCACTACAGGCCACAACAAGCACCAGCTATACCATTGCTTCACTTGAACTCATGCCTGCAATCCCTGAGCATCTCAGTGTCATCTCTACAGCGAGCTTCGGATTCAAATTACCATTTCATTTCAGCGCAGTTTTGCTCCTTTCCCAGCACTAGTCTGTAGCTGCATAATCATCATCACAGAGCACCAACAAGACCCATTATACTTCAACTCACTCGCAATGCCATACATTCACCACCTGCAATTCAACGACATCATCACTAGCACAACTAATCACAGGCTGCAACATAAGAATCGCCTCCAACACTCCTCCAATATCGGTGCCACAACCCTCAAGAACTCCACAACAGGACTCAAGACTACCCAGCCGTTTCCACTGAGTTTTCCCCTGTCACACAACCTAGACATACATCTATTTGTTCTCGAACCACATCAGCTTCTTGCAAATCCCATAAACTTCTAGCCTGCACTGCAGCTCCATCAACTACCCTGCAGCTCATATCCATCAGCCTGCGGCCCTAGTTTCACTCAGTTCGAATCCCATGTCAATTTCATAGACCCATTCATCAGTTCTCTGGTAGAATACCTCAACACCAAATTCGTCTCCATTACATCTCAGTTCAACCCCCTGCTTGCAATCGTTGCAACCATTCACAAACCCATCCAACCTCAGCCTCATACCCATTCCTTAATCTTCATAGCCATCAACAGAATCAAGAAGCAACAAGAACCCTAGTTCCCGAAATTTCGGATCAATCACATCTCCATCTCGATGATTCAAAATAGCTTCAACCCTTAACTTCCTTCTTATCCAACTTCAGATTCGACTCAACCCAAAGTTTCAATTCTTCTCGACAAGCCCTAACTTCAGAAATCAGTTCCGATCACAAATTCTCCACTGCGTCAACATCGTTTCTTTGCTTCGAATCAGTAACACACCAAACTCGATCCACCACAGTAACACCTCCATTTTCCTACAGTAACTCAATCCTTTGCCTCTATCTCGAACCCTCTCTCATATTTAATTTTTCTTACAGCAGCGAGATACTATCAATAGAGAAAAGGAAAATGATCCTAACTTCTCAATTTCGATTTAGATAACTGGTGAAGTGGGATTGCTATTAGCACCCCAAAGAGTGGATACGGGTCACCCGAGATGTTGCCCCTTAACCTGTGACTAGGCTCCAGAGAGTGTTTGCCATGAAATAACAGATTTGCCCTTTTTGCTCATATTGGGTGATTTCTCCATATTTTCGTCTGTGCGACTCCAAAGCACCTAATAACTCAAAAACACGCGTAAAGTACATAATTCACAAGAAAAATAGCAAAGAAAGCGTAACTACTAAATAGAAAATACGGTGTATTCTACACCTATCAGATTCCCCCACACTTAGACTTTGCTAGTCCTCGAGCAAATCAAACAAAACAATAAAATACAACAACTCCGTGTCGTCGAGGCTACGGTCACTTTTAGCATAAATAACAAGCCTTTGAACCCCTAGGTGTCCCTAGTGGACGAGTTATAGTCTCGTGAAGGTTTACAAGAGGTCTACCTACAAAACCTATATTTCCAACTCCGTCTATTTGTGACAAATTAATGAACGAATCCAAAATGACTACAGGAGGAGGTACCTTGCAAATTCAATTCAATTATTAGTAAATAAACTCTAATTAGATAGTCGAACAAGCCACAATACTCTAAAACTAACAAACCACAATCACAATGAAAAGATTAAGAAGATGGAAATAGATGTAGATGTTGGCGGATATTCACAAGTGTTCGATGTTTCCCATATTCTGGTCAAGGTCCTTGCTAAGATGAACCTAATCCTATTAGATTGAGCTACTTTGAGTCTTTGAATGCTACATCAAATCAATTGGCATATACAAGGGAACCAAGAGTGACTTTATTCAACACAATAATAATTTCTTCTCTTTTTTTTATAAGATTGGATCAAACTGGATCCAATTTCTTTTTTTAGACGGCATGATTAGATCTTTTGGATCCAAGCGCATGCTTCCTTGTCAACACGTATATGATAGTTGCCTTGGATCCCGCATTCCACGCTTGTTTAGGCGACTTGGAGACGGGGACTACGTTTCACACATACCGCTATTCCCAAGTGTCTTTTTATTCCGTTTTGGTCTAATTGATCGGTCTCTTTTTTTTTTCATATATTTTTCTTTCTTTTTTTTCTTTTTCATATATAGTTTTTTTCATCATTTTTTTTTCTTTTTCTAGTAACTCAATCACTCTATTTCATCCTAGCAGTAATAACACGTCGATGTTTAGTGACCCACCAAAGCACTTAGAGAACAATAGATAAATATGGAAAAATAAAAATAGAATGTGATATGGTGATATTCCGAGATATGGTAACAACTATCATGTTAATTTGTGATTTTCGAGCTATCTTCTTCCCTTTTTAGTTAATTGGTCCTCAACTCCTGCATTCAAAATGGTTCCATCCACTAATGGTGTCATCCTAAAGGCACAAGTTTCTAGATTTCGGAGTTCAAAAAACACAAATTTTTTTCTTGGTTTTTTCTATATTTTTTTTTTTTTTTTTTTTGTAAAGGCATAAAATAAACTATACAAACATATAAATGCTCCCCCACACTTAAACTTTACATTGTCCTCAATGTAAATTGAATCAATCAAAGAAAGTCAAGGTGGGAAATCCCGCAAATGATATGCAAAAACAAGAAAAGAAAGATAAAAGCAAATGCATAAAAATAAAAAGATAAGGATAAAGATACAAAACCGGTGGGTTGCCTCCCACTAAGCGCTTGTTTTAAAGTCGATGGCCCGACTTAGCTTCTTGTAAAATTCATTCCCCATACACCAATAATCTGAAAAGTTGGGGATCCTTCCATATAACCTGTTTTGGAAACACTAGCTTCACACAAATATTAGTACAATAAAGCAAAAGTGAAGTTATGAACCGATAAAAGCTTCCCCCACACTTATTCTTGTCCACACATGGAAGTGTATAAAGAATATAGAAGTCGGGTACTTCCACGGTTTCTTGTTCCAAAACACGGCAAAGTATGAGAATCAAGTATCTCTAATGGCGGATATCGAGATATAAAATCATTCAACAATATTTTTGAAGCACAAACATTCAAACCAATAAGAGGTAAAGGAGAAGAAACAATAGGTAAAGGGTTAGATAAACCTTTCACAATCTCTTGTATCACGGAATCCTCTTCATCCTTGAAAAACTCAAGCGAATTATTCACCTCTTGTATATCATGGTCCTCTATCAAACCTTGCAACCATTCTTCGTCCGTTTCTGCCGTAACCAAAGTCTCGACATAAACATCATCATTACAATCATATGCAAGCTCAATTGGGTCTTCCACAATATTGGTCATAACCGTCTCATTCTCAACATATTCCTCCTTTTTGTTGTAAGGCACATACTCTTTTGCGGATGCAATATTATCCATAAGGAATTTCTTTAGAACACTCATTGCATCATCCTCAAGCTCTACCTTTTGAATAGGTTCTTGATCGTTATAAAGATCAATGCTTGAGTAATCTACACAAGTGTCGACATATTCCTCTTCGTCTTCATCTTGATCCCAAAAAGACTCCATTGTACACTCCTAGGGGGATGTCACCATGAGTTGGTTTAGGCAATGTATTTTCATAATAATCATCACTATCATAGTCAACATAAGATTGTTCCTCGCTGAATTTAGTGTTGCTAATCTCGAACTCATCCTTTTGAATAGGTGAATGATCATTATTACGATCAAGAGTTGAGTTAACTACACAAATATCAACAAAAGTCCCCGAAAGGTTCGCCTTTTTCAACATAATTATTCATTTCCTCCTTGTACTCATCAATGCCTTGTCTTAAAGTGGAAACACCTTTTTGAATCTCTTGGAGTGTTCCATCCAAATTCTGAATATAGTGTTCCATTTGTTTGTAAAGCTCATTCGACAAAGAAAAAGTAGAATTACTTACTTCGGTATTGGTAGGCCAATTATATTCCCTTTGAATGGGTGGATGATCATAACTACGATCAAATTGGGCCAAACATACCATGAGCACATTCAGTCGATGAAATTGGTTCCATATTTGGGTTGTCCACAAATTGACTCCATCTTTGTCCATAAATTGTTGCATTTCATCTACCAAACTAGAGGAAAAATTAATAGGAATATAACTAGTCTCCCTCCTTGTGGTTGCTCACTTACATACCCACCGTAAGAAGGTTGGAATGTATGAGAACAACTAAAAGGGTACGTGGAATATTGACCATAACCAAAGGATTGGTTTTGATTGTATTCCCCATAAGGGTGATAGTTTTCATGTTGTTGAGGTTGAACGCAGTAATGATTGCTCCAATATGCAAAGATCCATAGAAATTGGTATTCGAAACGAGATTCTCAAAACTCTGGTTAGAAACCAAAGAATAAGAAAAAGTAAAACAAAAACTAAATACAAAAATAAGAAACCAAAAACAATTAACAACCGCTGCCTCCCCGGCAACGGCGCCAAAATTTGACCGGTTGTCAGCCGACACAAATATAATTACACTTTCTTAATACTCAAAATATAAATATAGCAAGGGCAAGAAAGGATCGATCCCATGAGAGAGGTCTAGGTTGTCAAATTGTTATTTCTATATAAAACACCGAGGATTTTACGATTGTGTAAATAAAAATAAACAAAAAGCAAATAAAGTACGCAAATCAAGGATGTGAAATATTGGATAAAGGTTTCATCTTCAACTGTAAACAAGTTTATGAATATATGAATAGAATTCGTATTTAATCTCGCTATCATCAAAAGCCATGGAATACCTTATTGCAAGAATACTCCGTAAATTTCCAAAGTTATCAACACACACATTAGGGCTGCGTATGTGAAATCTACCTAAAGAATAACCTAACGCCTTAGCTTAATCAAGTTCAATTCCTAGGAGCATTAAGTTTTGAAATAGGCTAATCAATGCAATTGTAATACATTGCGCAAACAATTCGAACAAAGGTCAATTTCTACATATGAATACAAGGATGTATCACTACAACCTAGCATCATATCATGCTACTAGTATTCAAGGTTATCGCTCGATGAAAACCCTAAAATAGCTATAGATACGGATGTGAGTTCAATCAATTCTAGACTCGACTAAACAAACATTCAATCATATTGCAATCCATCAATCATGCAATTATTGTAACCCGTAGAAATCAAACGATAATATTGAGAGAAAACTAATTCATAAAAATCATAACTTGGTTGCAAAATCCAACTACATCTTCAACCAATAAATATTTAGGTACTCATATTCAAGGAGTTCATCACAAGAAGAAAGAGAAGAAACTTCATGGTTCTAAACCCTAGAATAAAGTAGAAGAGATGATAATAGATAATAAGATATATGTTTTGAGAAAAGTCTTCTCTTTTATAGCTCACTCCTTCCAAAACTAGGTTTTGTCTTCAAAGTCCATTAGTTGGAAATTCACCCGGCCCACGAGAGAGAAAACCCGTGTAGAAATTTTGTCCCAAAAACGCTCGCCGGAAAACTGGGATTATGGCCGGAATCCGGCCGGAAAACAGTTCAGGTGACCGGCAAGTCAACCCGGTCACCGGTCAACGAGTCAAATCGGCGGGTCAACTCGGTCAGCACCGAGTTAGGGTGAGTCAACCAGTCGGACAGGTCCACTGTTCACCGAGTCGAGATAGCTACTCGGATCCGGTCAGTCTGGCTCAACAGTCACGCCTAGCCATTTGCAAGGGCTAAAGGCGTGGCCGCACCGAGGATTGTGCATCAAAGCTTCTTCCAGCCAAGATGGTTGTACTTCTCTTGCAGTTCCAAACCAGCTCATTCATCCTGCAGCACCAGAATCATCACCACAGATCCATTCTACTTCTTTAACAACTCCATATCACCACCTCTTTCCATCAGTTATAGCTCCTCTTCTTCCCTGCCTGCAACACAATCATTGCATCTCACTTGAGTATGCCACTTAAACCCATTGCAGCAATTCATACATCCAGCTCCATCACAGACCAATTCCTCCATCTCGGTTCTTGATTATTGCTCCCGCATCTCCGCCAAACAAACCATGCACCATTCCCCCGGACTAACCTCAAAAACTCAAAACCACCAAGTGCCATTCAATCCATTACCATTGCAAGCCCGAAGCGCTGTTTCAGTGCCATTAGTACCGACTTTGACTCCACGGGAACAGCCCTGCAACACACCATAATAAAACAACAGTTCTATTCCTTTCTTGCTCCACAACGCAGCAGCAGAAACACAACCTGTCACATTCATTATGCACCACTACAGGCCACAACAAGCACCAGCTATACCATTGCTTCACTTGAACTCATGCCGCAATCCGAGCATCCGGTGTCATCTCTACAGCGAGCTTCGGATTCAAATTACCACTCCATTTCAGCGCAGTTTTGCTCCTTTCCCAGCACTAGTCTGTAGCTGCATAATCATCATCACAGAGCACCAACAAGACCCATTATACTTCAACTCAGCTGCAATGCCATACATTCACCACTGCAATTCAACGACATCATCACTAGCACAACTACTCACAGGCTGCAACATAAGAATCGCCTCCAACACTCCTCCAATATCGTGCCACAACCCTCAAGAACTCCACAAAGAGACTCAAGACTACCCGGCCCGTTTCCATCGAGTTTTCCCCATCACACAACCTAGACATACATCTATTTGTTCTCGAACCACATCAGCTTCTTGCAAATCCCATAAACTTCTAGCCTGCACTGCAGCTCCATCAACTACCCTGCAGCTCATATCCATCAGCCTGCGGCCCTAGTTTCACTCAGTTCGAATCCCATGTCAATTTCATAGACCCATTCATCAGTTCTCTGGTAGAATACCTCAACACCAAATTCGTCTCCATTACATCTCGGATTTCAACCCCCTGCTTGCAATCGTTGCAACCATTCACAAACCCATCCAACCTCAGCCTCATACCCATTCCTTAATCTTCATAGCCATCAATGTAGAATCAGTAGCAACAAAAACCCTAGTTCCTGAAATTTCAGATCAATCACATCTCCATCTCGATGATTCAAAATAGCTTCAACCCTTAACTTCCTTCTTATCCAACTTCAGATTCGACTCAACCCAAAGTTTCAATTCTTCTCGACAAGCCCTAACTTCAGAAATCAGTTCCGATCACAAATTCTCCACTGCGTCAACATCGTTTCTTTGCTTCGAATCAGTAACACACCAAACTCGATCCACCACAAGTAACACCTCCATTTTCCTAAGCGTAACTCAATCACCGCCTCTATCTGAACCCTCTCTCGATTTAATTTTTCTTACAAAATGAGATACTATCAATAGAGAAAAGGAAAATGATCCTAACTTCTCAATTTCGATTTAGATAACGGTGAAGTGGGATTGCTATTAGCACCCCAAGAGTGGATACGGGTCACCCAGATGTTGCCCCTTAACCTGTGACTAGGCTCCAGAGAGTGTTTGCCATGAAATAACAGATTTGCCCTTTTTGCTCATATTGGGTGATTTCTCCATATTTTCGTCTGTGCGACTCCAAAGCACCTAATAACTCAAAAACACGCGTAAAGTACATAATTCACAAGAAAAATAGCAAAGAAAGCGTAACTACTAAATAGTAAATACGGTGTATTCTACACCTATCATCTAACAATATAAATAAGTCTCTGAATCCACGATTGAGAAAAAAAAATGAATTTTTCGAGCAATCACTCTCAGAAATTCCATCAATCGATCAGAATTTATTCGCACTCAACAGTTCATCAATTTGCAAAAACCTTCAACACATCCACAATCCTTAATGATCATTGATCCCACACAATTCTTAGCTTCCCTCCCAGATTAACCCATCTCCTCTTTGTGACCGAATTGGCTCTGGAATGGCTATTGACTTAGTTTAGGTCTAGTCCTACAGATTGATCTCTCGAATCTAAGCACTCCCTTTGCAGTGCATTTGTGTGAGGTTCAGCAGTTTGCTCGGTCGAGGAGTCTCATCCGCACGCTCGACTCTTCACTTCCCTGAAAAACCAGCAAACCATTTTTCCCCATCCACAGATTGGCGACCACAGTGGGAGATTAATCTCTCGGTTGCAATCTAAAACTTTCGCAAAATGGTTGATCTTAGGTCAGGTTCAGTTACAAATCCTAACACAAACAACGCTAGCACTAGCAACAACGGTAGTACTCCAGAAACTACTCATGCTTCCAACATCGGTGATGTTGATACCACTCCTCCTCAAACCAACATTGGAAGCAATCCACTCTTCGGCCGGTCTCCCGAAGAAATCAGAGAAAATCCACCTATTATTGCTGATCTCATGAAAGTCCAGGAAGTTCTCGCGAAAAATCAGACTAACATGGCTACCACTCATAAGGAATTGTGCAATTAACTCAAACTCTTACTGACAAAATGGAGAAGACTCATGAGAAGGGAAAAGACAAGGAAACATCTCCAACTACTAATCCTGAGGTTATTCCAGTTCACAACGATGACGAAGTCCACAAAACCGCAGATACTGCTGGTTTTATCACTCGTGAAGACCTGGAACATTTTATGGAGAATTGAGGGAAGGGCCATACACCGTCTTTGCACCGTCATCAACCTCCATATCCCGCTGGTACACAAAGAATCCCTCTCCCGAAGGGCTACACTTCTCCAATATTCACACTCTACAATGGAACGGGAAATTCCCGAGAACACGTTTCTCTATTCTTAGAAGCATTAGGAGAGCATGAACATAACCATGTTGTCCGTTTGAAAGAGTTTTCGAAATCCCTGACGGGCCGAGCATATACTTGGTACAACAACATTGCACCAGGAAGCATAGCTAATTGGGGAGAAATTATTAATGCTTTCTATAGGAAATACTTCTTTGTTTCTGAGCAGATTACTCTTTCTGACTTAGGAAGGGTGGCTCAGAAGAATACTGAAAATCCGAACGACTATGTGAAGAGGTTCAGAATTCAAGCTTTGGATTGTCATGATCCTAATGTTACCGAACAACAACTGGTGTACTTGTGCATCAACGGGGATGATTCCAGTCTATAGAGCCTTGCTGGAAAATCTCCGGTTTTAAACCTTTTCAGAACTTCATGAAGCGGCCAAGCGATCAGCAACTACTGCTCCAGCTCTGCTAGAAAGAACGAAAAATGTCAAAGTTGAGGAGCCGCGAGACACTCGAAGCAAAGAAGACCGGCGTCTAATCAACAAACATTACAATGTTGAGGCTTCCATGAATGTCGATGAGGGGAGTAAGAGAAAATCTGAAGCCCAACAACATAAAAATGCTCCTCCAACATCTCACCCTCCGAAAGCGCCAAGGAAGGAAAACCAGGCTAGAAATACACAACCACCGATCCAGCACCGACAGAATGACCAGGAAGAGCTTGACTTCCCTTTTCCCATTGAAGAAGTGATCGAGTTATTGGAAGTCTGGATTCAAGAAGGTGCGATCAAATTACCTCCTGTCAAAAAGGAACCAACTGATGAACAAATGGAAAATCCACACTATTGTCGTTTCCATAGGTATGTTAGTTATCCAACAAGTGATTGCAGAACTTTGAAGTGCATATTCAGAGAAAAGGCTGATTCGGGGGAACTGGGGACTGAAGGAGTGCACAAAAATCCTCTCCCAATCAGAACATTTACACTCTTTGAGCAGCCGGTCAAAGAAGCAGTTCAATCCCTAATTGAGCATGTCTGTGAGTTGCTGTACTTGTCGAAAGCTCAAAGAAACGATATGTTTGCTGTATTGAACCACATCGTGTCCGGGAAACGATTAGAAATTCGGGAGACACTCCCTAAACCTCCGAGAATGAGACAAAGAGATGTACGATAGGGACTTCTCACCACATTCACCTCAAATGAAATGAATTCAAGTGAGCATTGGTCGATATTGGCACTGATGTTAATATTATCCCCTTGAAAACCCTCAGGGCTGCTGGTATCACTCGACAAGAAGCAACTCACGCTCCTGTCTCAGTCAGAGACCATGAAGGAATCTCCATGGATGCTTACGGTTACATCATTCTCAAGATAAAAACTGATTCAACCTGGACAGAAACCAAATTTTACATAATTAGAGAGGGTCCAAGATATGACATGATTCTCGGTCGAACATGGATTCATGGCGGAAAGGTCACCGTAACATCTTCATCTTCAGTCTCATATTTTCTCGTGGAAGAAAGCTCTGATTCAGAAGAAGAGGATGATCCACCTTTCAAACATTTGGGGAAAGTTGAAGCCTTGATGGAACTTACACAAAATCCCGGGGCGAGCGCCCACGAATTCGTCAGAAGGTTCCGCACTCAGGCAAGTCTTATTTCCCCTGATACGTCTATATTACCAACTTTCAAGTATGCTACTCTGGTCAGGGGACTTGATCTTACTCATAACTTAGCTGTCACTAAACGTTATGAGTGGTTAGTCTCACCTCAGCAATACTTCACCAAATGGTTAGACGCGGAACCTCTCTGAATCCATCGTCTCACTAACACAGTCATTGCTGGAATAATGACTGAATTTCACAATCAATATCCTAAATATTCTCCCTTGCACGAGTGTCCACATGTGCCGCAGAATTGGAAAGATCCACCAACATGGAATCCCACTATACGAGGAATTCCGAACCAGCAGAAGATATTCAGGGCACGGGCAACCAAGCCTAACAAATTTCATGAAGGGGATTTAGTTCTCAAGGCAACTAAGCGTAATCTCCATTCCGCAAGAAGTTCTAACTGGGAAGGACCTTTTATGATTGCTAAGTCAGTAGTTGGAGGATATTACAAATTGGCTGATATAAAAGGCAAGACAAGTGTGCCAGTGATTCACGAAAATTGGCTAAAGGCTTTCGATGCATGAGACATTCATCATCTCAAGACGTTTTGTGGCATGAATTCTCAAAACACCTAACGTTTTCATTTTAGGATTTTCTTTCGCATGTATTTTCAATTTCTCTAGGAGTTTGCAATTCTTGCATTCAATATTTGAATTCAGCAATTTATCAAAGTTCTTTATTTAAAGAAAATCTCTATCAAATCCAGAAGAAAATCCTCAGTCATTCACTTGTCCAAAACCAATCAAAAAATCAAAACCAAAATAAAATCTCACATCTCTCAGAAGTTCAAGGTTTCAAGAAACTATGGAAAGGAAAATCAGAGGAAGCCGTCAAAGTAAGATTTCTGCTTCTCAGCATTCTTTAAGACTTGCAAAGCCGCTTTCTCCAACTCCAGCTTTTCAGTCAACTCGGCGATCTTGGCCATTTTCTCCACCATGGCATCACTGGTAAAAGGGATATTCTTCACTACTGCATCCTTGATGGTCTTGATCTTCTGACGAAGCCACTTCAAGTTAAAGCCGAGTTCTTCAGATTTCCCCAAATTATATTCCAAATCAAAGAGTACATCTCGAGTGATAGTACTTCTAGCCCTGGTACGAATATCATCTATAACACGCAATATGTTTCCTAATTGCATTGTCAAGAAGTAGCTGGATCAGGGTCTTTAGTAACGACAATATGGCCATACATCTTCCACAACTTCTCATACATACTGGCATACCCAGTGGGAACGCTGAATCCGCCAACAGATACATGGTATGGGAGCAACGCACCAAATGGAGGCTCACAAATAATCCCTGCATTGGGATATTCGTGTATTACTATACGATTCTCAATTACTGGAGCAGCTTCTATAGTCATTGTAACATCTTCTTCTGGGACAGTCTCTTCTGCTCTTGGCTCGGCTTCAACAGCAACTGGAGTCTCGGTTTCCTCAATGACTTTAGTAGCGATATTGTCATGACCCTGAAGTGCAGAGATAGTGATGCCACTACTTTGATTCGCCATATTGCTCGAATCATCAACATTGGTTCCGTTATTCTCAACTTCGGCATTTGGCACCTAATACAAAGATTACATGAGATTAGAAGGATTCAGGCATACGAACCAAAGGAAATCATAAAATTTAGCATGTAAGTGAACTAACACCATCTGAGTTCTTTACTATATGCTCAAGATATGGGCAAACAACATGGAAGTCATAAAAACATGTCTTTCAACAAGCACGCCTAAAGAAGTTTTATACTTTCCTGTATAGAACGACGAACTGTGAGAAATTGGTAAGGAATCTAAGGTTTAGTTATATACCATTCTCTTCGCATGGATGTTTTCTACAACATGTCAAAATTTTGTAGCAATTGCATAAACGAGCAAAGAGTTGTGGCCAAAACATTGGGCTACATGCCAGCTGAAAAATTCCTGAAAGTCTCCCGGAAGTTTACTGTTTCGCTTATTTCGGCCTTTAAACGTGCTTAAAACTTAAAAAGCTTCTGTACCAAAGCTTGGAAATTTCCTGGGCATAAGGATACACGAGTAGATCGCGAAAATCCGACATCATATGAAGATTTTATGGCGTTTTTGCTAAATGATGAGTTCCAAATTTTCTGGTGACGTATTTCGGTTAAAATTTTCACTTATTCATGGGAATTCTTATTTTTCTATCAACAAATCAGAAACCTTATACTTCTATGAAGATAATACAAAATGGATACTTACTTGAGGAGTCTCCAAGTCATCCGAAAGGTTAACAGGGTCGGCATCAATATTGGGAGCACCATTACCTCCATTCGGTTCCGATTCTTGAGGATTCTCTTTCTCACCACCATTTGAAGATGAATGAACAGAATGACCATGTTGGCTTTCCACAACAATATCCTCCTGGATACGTCAACAATAATCATCATTACTTCATTCAAGGAAAATTCATACACTTACACAAGAGATACTTACATCCACTTCGTTATCGGTGATGGATTCCTGGATTATTCGTTTAGAAACAAGATGAAGACCGTCAATGGTCGATGGAGCAAATTTCTGAAACAAATTAACAACACTCTTTTGGGATCCTGATTGTACGGACGAGAAAATCGCGATGATAAGGGAAGTGCTAACAACTCACCGAGAGAAGCGGTTGGGGACTGCACATTATTCGGTATCATCCTGTAAGATGTCCTGCTCCTGCTTTCTCCACCCCGGGGACTTTCTTGAAGATCTGAGAAGTCTACATGGATTCGAGGTCTCACAGCACGGCCATCCTACCACAAAGTTAATATTTTAATCAAGGTGTGGTCATCATGCTTTTGCTAAAATCATAAGGGAAATACTTACCTGTGTCGCATATGGAAGCGTCTTCCTTTTGTCACCACTGGAAAGGTATCTCAACCTTGGTCAATCAGAGATCATGTCAAGGGAAGGAAACTCTCGTACTGGAGACTTAACATCCATCGCAAACTTATACAAACGCTCAAGTTGTTGGCCTTGAGAAGTTTATGTAACCAGGAGTTACGTAGGTGGCTCGGTCAAAGCATGGAAATAAATAATTATTCCTTCCACGTGTGCAGTCTAAGTGAGCCTTCAGATGCTCAACTAATGGCTTATTCATTCGATGACCTGGAATGCACTGGTCGACACCCATTTGTCGAGCTGATCTATCGATGTTATATTCTTCTACCTGGAATTCTTCGTGCATTACTGATACTAAGTAACCAGGGGTGAAACTCAGTATAAAAGATCTCTCTCCGTCATTCAGATTAGCACCAGTTCTCAACGTGACGTTCTTTTCAGTAGTATTGAAAGTGATCAATTGTGAGAAAAGTGGAGGAACTGACACCCAAGAGCGAAAGTTGAACTCAGATCCGATGTCTAAAATGTCAGTGAGGCGTATCTTGTATTGAGGCTGCTTTGTGGACCAATACATAATCCTAGCATTATTTTTCTCAAGGAAAGCATGGCGAGTATCAACATTGGGCCCTTGCAAAACGCTACGGGAAATTGGAGCGTAACTCTCAAGATGTTCCCACATCAAAGCTTGGAGAAACATAGTATTAGCATATGTTTCGACTTTCATGAAGCCATTGGAGACACTGGAGTCTATAACTAAGGAGTCTAAATTGGCAAATAGTGAACCTAAAAATAGACTACCAATGGGGAGTTTCTCACCTTTAGCCATTTTTATGGCGAAAGGAATCACAAACGGCTTCAACAAACGTCCACTGTAGCCACAAGCATAAGAAAGCAGCAATAGTTAAGGTACTATCAACAGGTTCTTCTGGTTCTTCAGGAACTACATCTCTCGGCCACCAGTATCTCAACCATTGAGCATAGCAAAATTTGGGAAACTCGTTGAATTTTTGCATTTTAGCTTCCAATACGTCAGACATCGCATTCTCCTCTACTTAGAGCTCTTCAGGGAAATTGCCAGTAATTGGAAGATGCAACAAAGCGACTACATCTTCTAAAGTAATGGTGAATTCTCCCCATCTGCATATGAAAGTATGACTAGGAATGCACCAATGAGCAAGTAAAGCCACGATACCTAGTATATCATGATTAATGGTTAAATCCCCAGCAGCTTGAATAGCTCGTGTCACCTGTGCACAATCCAGCATGGTCCTTACGTGACTATGACCTAGCATATGCCTCGCCCATCCAGAGAAATGTGTCAGGGGCTTCCGGGAAAGTTTGAGTTCCACATGTGAAGCCAAATAGTGTTTCCCTTAAAAACAGAACCGAGTTATTGCCGAAGGAGATACCAACTTGTTCTGAGTAGTGCTCCTAGGATTTATAAGCAGCCGAAACGAAGAACCTAAAGGACATTTTTTCGGGCCTATATAGATACACAAAGAATTTGTCCTCAGCATTTGGAATGTTCTTAGTCTTTGAAGTTTCCTCTTTCTCTGAATTCCTAAAAATCATCATCTCTGGAAAAATCATCATTTCTGGAAGAATCGTCATCTCTGGAAGACTATGTAGAAACATCCTCTCTGGAAGTTTCCACTCTAGAAGCATCACCTTCAGAAGCGCTATCACGGGAATCGGTCATCCTTGGAATCCTTGGAAAGTTGTTATGCCATCAATACAACAAATTTCATCAACGCAATGGAATTTAAGTATAACAAAATAATTAAGATGCTCACCTCAGCGTCTACAAAATGGTAATCCTAAACTCTTACCTATTTACGGTTTCACGAACTTAGTGATAACAACGTAAAATTCTGAAAACTTGCTCGTTTCTTCAAACCTGCAAGGACGAGCAAAATTCAAAGTCAAACACCTGACTTTTCACGAAACCATGAATGATTCATATAACCTTCCATGTGGACATTCGCTGATTTTTACGTGTACATACACTATAAAATCACCAAACTCATATATACACTACGAGTTCACGAACTCATAAAAATATTGTTTGCTTTCAACAATTTTTCATAAATCAAAATTTGATTTTTAAAACAAAAACGTGAATAAGTCACGTAATTTAAAAAAAAAAAAAATCGTGAGCTAATAACTCACGTGAATTTTATAAAAAAAAAAAAAAAAACTTTTTTGCTCAAACGAGCATTTGTCTACGAAACGAGGGTATTTTCTACTTTTGTAAAGGCCTACATATTCCAAATAAAACTTGGAAAGTTCACAAATAAAATTTTATCATGAATTGCAGGTCTATTCCAAAAAATATCTTAGGATTATTGTTTATTATTTTAACTACAAACGAGTATACGATTCCTAAAGGTATCTGTATGAAAGTTCATGCTTTGAAAACAAATTTGGATTTTCATGAAACCTCATAAACAAAATTTTATCTACTGCAACTGGACCATGTCTATTCAATAATATACGTATCTCTTTCATATTAGGGATTATTGCTCGTTTCTTAAACTACCGAACGAACGGGCATACGTATTTTCAAAAACAACAAATTTCATAAAACCTACACATGCTCATACTTATGGAATTTTGTTTTAGCTCATGCAAAACTTGTAAACTCATAGCAAAAAAAAAGGAAAAAAACTTACCTGTCAACAGGCGCCGGAAGTTGGCCGACGGTGGGTGGAACGCCGGCGACGACGACTGAATTTCCGACGAACAAAAAAAAAAAAAAAAAACTTTTCCTGCTCGTGAAGAAGAGAGGGAAGGGAGCTGGTCGATCACTAAAAAAAAAATTTAGGGTTACTTACCTTTTATATCAATTTTATTTCCAAAACCTAATAAAACATGGGTTTCCTTTTTTGGGCTTGGGCCCGCAAACGCTAAACTGACCAAAATTGGACTTTTGACCGATCAAACCATCGGTGCTTCATCTATCCGTGCTCACGAGATGACACTCTATCATACTATCAGGGTCCTCACCTGAACATTTGCTCGTACATGACACCATTGGAGCAAATCGAGGATTCTGAAAATACCTTTGTACAACTGAGTTCAAACAATGATCTCGTTGACTGAAAATCACCATTTAATGCTTACTGCGGAACATGATTGTCCATCACTAAGCAGGGGACTTAATGTAGATGGTGGATTTCAACAAAGGTCAAAATCGTAAAATCATAATACTGCATGTTTCTGACACGGCTTCAGGCATGAGGTGATTCATATTTTACGAGCCATGATGAATATGTTTCTCGAAAGGACTCCACTAGCTGAGCGTTCGATACCTCGCATTTCATCATGACCTCTATGTAGAATAACATAATTGGGCGGTTCTCCGTATGATTGAGGACTTAACGCCTTCAGGACGTCGGTGACACTCGTTGTTCCCTGACTACATAGAGAGACCCACCTCTATATAGAAGAATGATTGGGCGGTTCTCCGTAAGATTGAGAGCATTAACGCCTTCAGGACGTCGGTGACACTCACTGTTACCTAACTATGTAGAGAGACCGTGTATAGATCCAAGCGGTTCTCCGTAAGATTAAGGGCAAAACGCCTTCAGGGCTTCGGCAACACTCGTTGTTCCCTGACTATGCACCTTTCAGAATGGGTATGACGCTTTAACTGGCTAATATCCCTTATGCAATAGATTAATTCTACCATGACATTCACCCCTGAATTCCTAGAAGATAATCTATTTTATCTCATTATTCCAATTCCATGGTCGAATCCACGACTGATCTCATGGAATGGTAATAGATAATCATTTTATCTCATTACTCCGATTTCATGATCGAATCCACATCTGATCTCATGGAATGGTAATATATAATATTATTACTCTGATTCTATGGTCGAATCCGCGATCCCATAAAATGGTAATGCTTGTTTTATTATTCCGAATCCATGGTCGAATCCACGAATGATCCTATGGATTGATAATAAATAACTACTCATCTTTATTACTCAGTTTCATGAATCATTCTCCACTGAATTTCATAAATTAGTAATAAATACCCAACAAATAGGCATCTAGACTATCACTGAGTAAGCCCCATTAAATGGTGCAAGTGTACTCAACAATGATGCACGAACGAGCACCCAAATGCACGAACGAGCATCCGAAAATATGGACAAACGAGGAATCCTACACAAAATAGGAGAGAAAATAATAACATTAAAATAATGAAGAGGCGCCCATGAGCCGGGCCCACCGGCCGGCCGGCCATGCCTTAGCTGTGGCCGGTCCCATGCCTCTTCCATTATTTTTCCTTATTTTTGTTATTTTCATGAACTCATGAAAACTCCTTCATTCTAGCAACTTTCCTTGTTTGAGCAAAACTCATGGTTTCATGAGAAATAATAATATAAAATAGGGAAAGGTGTTGCGGGACCGGGCAACCTAACCGGCCGGCCATGCCCTGGCCATGGCCGGTCCCACACCTTACAATCCCTAATCTTTCATAATTATTATTTCCCTCATCTCATGAAACTCCTCCGTTTTGATCAAAAATCATGATTTCTTCATATTTTCTCAAATATTGCTCAACCCATGAAAAGGCCAAAAAGTCAAACGGTCACATGACCGACTAGGTCATTCACGAATATTAAAATATCATTAGTTTAATATTCTCAACATATTGATGAAACGAGCAAAATTCTACTTGCTCATTCGAGCAAATCAAGAATTTCAGTCAAAGATCAAACTCTTCTGAAAATCCAAGATATTGCTCAAACGCACATCAGAAAATGCCGAAACTCTCAGGACTGAGACATGGGCATTATGGTGACATGGGCATGCTTCCTTGACCTACCAAGGCCGGCCCTAAGGCTTGCAAGGAGCTGGTCCCACCATTCTTATAATTTTGACCTAATTTGCGCAATCGCTCATACTGGGTCCAAACTCTTTCCACTAACTTGGAATTTGCTCAAACGACCACCAGCTGGTCCCACGACCACCAAGGGCCGGTCCCATGCCCTCTTGGTCGGTCCCTCACTTCTCCACAAATTAGGTTTTGTTACCTAATGCTCAAACGAGCACCATTTTAATAAATGATGAAACCGGCATATAATCATCATTCTTTCACCAACCGGTCAACAAAGGACCCTGGTGTACACGCTCACTTGAGCACTTGGGCACCACATGGACGTCCATAATTCCATGTGGACGTTCCCTTTCTCACTCAGTGACCTATTTTCAACAATTCATCAATTAACGAACAATTGATCAAAAATTAGGGTTTTGAACAAACACTCCACAAATCATCATTCTGAGCAAGTTCAAACACTAATAAATTTATGTTGATCCAGCAATCAACATTCAGATTAATTATATAATATTTGGTAATCTGCCAATATTTTAATTAATATTTTATTGGGTAACGTCACCAATAAATAATTCGTCGAATTGAGCAATACTTGCTCAGTTGCTCGAATATTGATCCAACTATCAATATTAAGTAATTTATCAGTAATTCGTCGAATTGAGCAATACTTGCTCAGTTGCTCGAATATCGATCCAATTATCGATATTTAGTATTTTATCAGTAATTCGTTAATACTTGCTCAGTTGCTCGAATTTACAATATTTGCACAGATGAGCAATATCAACATAAGAACTAACATGTTCAAATCCATGAATCACTGAGCATTCGTCAATCATTCTCGATTCAACAAAACCTAGACTCATTGTCTAATCAGTCAACAACTGACTAACTAAATACATGTCTGCCCTGCAGACTCTATGATTCGTGAGACATCAATCACGTCACATGGGGGGATATCAATTAGGGTTTTGGTCTGGCGGCCTACGGCACGTGGATTCATCCACGATGAGAAATGTGAGTAAGTCGTGAAACGGTTGAAGGAGTTAGCAAAGTAGTGGGTGGACGGTTAACCAAGTCTCTTCACGACCTGGAACTGGTTTCACCACGATCTCCCACTTTCCCACTCTTTCACTCAAGAAACCGTTACACTTACAGGGATCAATGTGTTTACTACTTTGACAATATAAATAAGTCTCTGAAATTCCAGGATTGAGAAAAAATTCCAGGATTGAGAAAAAATTCCATGATGATCAATGTCACATGATTGAGAAAAAAAAAAGAATTTTTGAGCAATCACTCTCAAAAATTCCATCAATCGATCAGAACTTATTCGAACTCAACAGTTTATCAATTTGCAGAAACCTTCAACACATCCACAATCCTTGATCATCATTGATCCCACACAATTCTCAGCTTCCCTCCTACAAATCAACCCATCTCCCTCTTTGTGACCGAATTGACTCTGGAACGGCCATTGACTTGGTTTAGGCCGGAGTCCTACAGATTGATCTCTAGAATCTAAGCACTCCCTTTGCAGTGCATCTGTGTGAGGTTCAGCAGTTTGCTCGGTCGAGGAGTCTCATCCGCACGCTCGACTCTTCACTTTCCTAAAAAACCAGCAAACCGTTTTTCCCCATCCACAATGACCAAAAGAGAACATATCAACTTTGTTTATATGCAATCGTATAGACGAAAATAAATGCATACATCAAGGAGTTTATAAAGATACAAGATAACCCCTATAATATTCCACAGCCGCACTCCCCACAAAGATTTTGCAATTAAGCATAAGTTCAAATAAGAACTCTTCCCCATAAAATGTCATTCCCGAGAGAAAAACAAGAGCGACCTTACTTTTACAAGAAGAGAAGGATTTCTTTGGACATTAACAAATTACATGAAACATGAATTTGTATCCAGAAAACTCAATTAAATTAACCACAAGAGAACCCATGATTAATTTAATTAGAAATGCTCAACATAAGAGAACTTACGGAGCTGCACAGTACTTACACATAGAAGTGGATCAGGGAAAGATCAATATTGCGGAACACTCAAAGATTCATTCTATTTTCATCAATATATTTGCATAATGATATCATAGACTTAATCTTTGTTGTCAAAAGTTTATTGATTTTCCATCAATATTTGCATAATGACATATAATAGACTTAACTTTTGACATATATGGGACAATCATAGTTCACGGACGCAAACACACATATCCCATAAAAAATTTACAATGTAGAAAACCATAAAGATTAATACTGCAAAATCATCTTCCAAATAAACATTAGAATTTAAATAAATAAATATAAAAACATTGCAAGATGAAAAACGTTGGCAATAGCTATGTGTACTCACAATAATTGATATTCCAAACCCTAGTTATCCTTCTTAAAGAATAAATTCTCATAAGAAGTTTCCTAGGCATCAAGACAAACTCGTAATGCACATATACGATGATTTGTCCTTAGAGGGTAGAATCAATCTTTTTCGCCCAGATTTACACCAAGAATAGCTACCAAAGGCGTATAAAAAGATTTTCTTAACAAAGAAGAACATACAAAGTCATTAACGACCATGCACCATAGTTCACAATATAGTAGCAGGAAATCCCACATTACACCCCTCAATAGAATTCACACAATTAAGTCATTTTAAGATGAACAATTATATTCTTTATTGAGTAAAACTCACTAATATTACAAGGTGGGAAGGAAAATAAGCAAAGAAATTTACAACCGCTCTAAACTTTCTCTCTCCTAATAACTTGCTCCTCACTCGAAAAAGATCTCCCCCTCTCTTAAGCCTATTCGGCTCTTTATATAGGACATTACATAGTGGATGACAGCTAAGCTGTCCTTTATTTTCGGATCTGACTTGCGACATTCTCGCAAGTGTTCAAATATAAAATCTCGCAACACTCCTAAATCTCGCTAGGTCTTCACATCTTTCTCGTGTTGTTTGTCGTCATCCGTTGCGTCATTTATATTACTCATCTGCGATGTCTTCGCAATGTGTCGTTTATGGATTTCGCAAGGGCGTTGGTGTTGCGATATTCTGATCCTACATCTTGCCTCTTCTCATGTCTTCTCTGCGAAGGAGAGAATGTCATGAGAACCAATCTTTTCAAAATGCCGCAGTTGTTCATTTCTTTATGCCGACAAAATTCCGTAAATTAAGCATAACCGTTTACACGTGTTAAATTTTCCCCTTTTCACCGGCACTTTAAATGCTAATCGGTCATCATTTTTTGTCTATTTAAGAAAAGATCCATCATAAAAATGTCTTCTTTCTTTTACTTCGTCTTCTTCATCTGTAAATCCTCTTTTTGTCGTATGCAATTTTTCACTGTTCATCTTTTCATAAATCATCTTCATCTTTACTCTTTTGTTCTCATGGAGCCATCAAGGTTTGTTTATTTTCTTTGGCTGATCTTTTAACATTAATTTTCTCTACTGAAATTATTTTATTTGATATTGTTCATCTTTAGATAATTCCCATACTGTTTCGGTTTCAGCAAAAACACTTCCAGCACCAAATTTACAATTCAAAACCCTAATGTTCCAAGAATTCACAGCAAAAACTCGTTGTGAACAAAAAGAAGCCTGCGAATAGCAAGGTATTAAGAAACACTTATTCTTTTAATAACAATATTGTTGCCTCTGTTTTCTTATATAATTTGTGATTCGCGAGGTGATGCAAATGTCGAGAGGCCCCCAAAAACCTCGCCATCCTAAAAATGTTGAAACATTTGTTTCATTTCCTTTGTTTAAGATTTCAACACCTCCTACGACATCTTCGCAAGCGGAATCCCCTCTTCTCATTTACGAAAATATCGCTGCAGATTCATCCCCTGTAACTAATTTTTCTATAAATGAAATTCCTCACAATAACCCTGTTGCGAATGAATCCCCTTTCTTCTTCTACTGTCCATGCCTCTTCTCTTAACATTGCCTCAACCCCAGTCATTAACCTTCATCAAATCTTGTCTTCCGATGACATACCTATGGCGAAAGATGATTCAACTCTCCCACCTTCTGCTATCATCGCTTCATCATCTGAATCTCTCCCTTTTACTAAAGAAAATTTGGAAGGGATGGATATTTCTTTCAAGGTTTTATCCGACCTTCTCGATGATGCCAAGAAATCTTCCACTGATCCCATTGATTTGGTGTTTTGCGAGGTTGTAAGTAAATATTTTAGCTCTCAATGAGAATGGTTTCGCAAACATCTTTGGAGAAAGAAGTTGAAGCTTTGAAAAGTAACCTCCAAGCTATGACCTTGAAATGTGACACTCTTCATCTTGAGAATCAAAAACTTCAAAATGTTTCGCTGGATCGTGATAATCTTCGCAGGAAGAATGAAGAACTAAAAGATAAAAACACTCTTCATCATTTTTTTTTTTTTTTTAAAATCTCTATTTCCCTTTTAAGCTCTAAACCAGAAACGAAAAATGGAGATATATCAATTTGAATCAAGTCCTTGAAGAAGCTCGAATGGATAGAGATGCTTGGATGGATCAATATAACCAATTAGATAATCTTCATACGTACTATATTGATCAAATAGATAACCTTACCAAGGAGAATGCTCAATTAGTCCAAAAGCAAAATTTATTAAGTAATGAATTATCTCGTCTCTCTTACTTTTTGACTAAAGTTAATTTGGAGTTGGAAACTTTATCAGGATGAGAATCAAACCCTATCTCGGGAGAACGAGTTCTTTTGAATAAGGTGGCGATCTCTTCGCAAGAACTTAACATTTGCCAAAAATTATGTAATGATCAAGAACGATCTCTCGCTCATTGAGAAATAAACTCAAAGAAGTAAAACGGAATCATCTTGCGGAGAGAGATAAACTTATTCAAGGTAGAATAACTTTAAGCATAAAAGCAAATCAACTCAAGGATCAATATTCCAAGTTAGAAGAATCCTACACCTCTCTTGCGAAGCAAAACACCTTACTTATTTCTAATGAAAAAAAATTACGATCTC
Organism: Papaver armeniacum; assembly: GCA_023531295.1. Lineage (NCBI taxonomy): Eukaryota > Viridiplantae > Streptophyta > Magnoliopsida > Ranunculales > Papaveraceae > Papaver > Papaver armeniacum. The sequence continues at coordinate 120,905 of JAJJWW010002424.1, forward strand.
ATTTGAAAGGCTTGGTTGGTGATAAGTTTGACAATGCCATGGATCACTTGGAGAACAGTTGCTTGGCTTTAACTCAATATCTTATCTCGCAAAAGGAAGGTAGTCATAAATTTTGACTACCTCGACCATTTTTCCTTTGTTAAGTCTTTTTACTACGTCTTCCTTGCGAATCTTTCGCCTATATGATTTTCTTTATTCTTTGTTTTTAGAATCGAGAAAGATCTTCGCTCCTCCCCTTTCTACTTTGGAATCTAACTACGCCAAGATTCGTAAAGAAAATGCATTACTTGCTACTTCTCTTGCTCGTTCTCATGATCAGTGAGAAAGAAGACTTGATTATCTCTCTTACTCCAAAGATATCCAAAGTAGGAATCATCGGGAAGGCACTTCTTCGCCAAGTTCATCTTAGGGCTGAAGTTATTGTGAATGAAATCTTATTATCCAAATATCTCTCCCATGTATCCATCGAGCCTTTGGAAGTAGATGATGATGAAGTACACAGTACTCAGGACAGCGATTATCATTATGAAAGTTGCGAAGATTTCGCAAATGAAGAAGACTCCAAATGATGAAACAAATCAAAATGATGGAAGAATCGAAATTTGAAAAAGCTAGCGAGATCGAGAAAGCTAGCGAGAGTGATAAAATTAATGAAGAATGTCCATTATCTCCTTCTTGCGAAAAAGTTGATGTTGAGAGTTGAACTTCTTTTGTAATTTTATTTCTTTGAACCTCTTCACCTATATAACTTCTTGCATATGATGTATTTCAGTCCTCTACGAGGTGCACTTATTCCTTTATTATTGTGTTTATTTGCTAGAAAGATAATGTCCATTGTTGAATAATTCCCATCGCCTCTCACTATCTTTCTTGCGATGGATATTTGCATAAATGATAATTAATTTTTATAAATCTTTTATTGAATCATGTGGTCTTATTTTGCCTTCCTAGTTAAAAGGTCTTATTGCGCCACCTCTTGTCATTGCGACAAAATCGCAGGACGTCTTTACACTTTCATGTAATGACCCATTGATCTTGCCTTATCATTTCTTTAGTATTGTTGCCTCTTCAGGATTGTCGCACAAATATGACAAGCCTAAATTTCCTAGCGAAAATAAAGCCTCATGACATTTGCGTCTTAAGACACTTATCAGCTCCCTAATGGAGGGTGTCGCCCTTATCTTCCCCACAGTTGCCCCTTGAGGAGGAGTAGCCACGCCATACAAGGCTAGCTCCCCCATCTGGGTCTTAACAACAACCGATTATTTTCGTGACCTCTTATCCCTTTTGCCTATAGGGCTTATGGTTACGAGATTGCACCCTAAGTGGAGTTTTCTTGGCCGAGTGCAAGCATATCCGAGACTTGCCAAGAATGGCGAGACACTTCAAATGCCTAGGCACTCTTGGCTCAACCAGTGTACCTCGGCGCCTTGGTCATATGCTTTGACTCCTTAGAAGAGACCCTCGGTCGTCCAACCTAAGTCATAAGCTTAGATTGAAAATCCAAGGTACCTCTCCTGGATGGGCTTTATTGACCCCAATTCTCCATGACTCGGGTTCCAGGGGCGGTGTAACCTTTTCCCTGAGTCATGTTAACAGGTACCCCCTTTTATGACGTACTTTAGGTCTTACATTTGCCTCTTGCGAAATTTTGATCTCGCGAACTAGGGTGTACGCCATAGCAGGTTCGCCCCTTTCTGATATGTCATTGATTTTTGATTATCTCTTGTCATTATCTGTGCGAGATTTTCGCATATTCTTTCTTTATTTTGTGCAATCTCTAATGATTCTTTCGCTTGATTTTCATATAAATTCATTTTGCTTCAATCATACATTATTTTAAATCTAATCTTTTCCCACAAACTTTTCGGCTAATATCTCTTCAAGTATAACCTATTCCATGGTTTATCTAACTTTGTGGCCCCACGTCTTTACCCTCAGGATCCATCAATCTATATGCCCCTGTTCCAACTATATCCTTAATGATATAAGGTCCATCCCATTTTCTCGCAAGCTTGCCACCACTTTCTTGATATATTGGTGTTTCTCTCAGTACCAAATCACCTGGTTGAAATTCGCGTGTCTTAACACGTTTATTATATTCTCTGGCTAATCTTCGTTGGTAATTCTCCATATGTTGTAGAGCTCTTTCTCTTTTTTCTTCTAATTCATCTAGTTTGATTAAAAATATTACCCGCACTAAGATTTTCTCCCAAGCTCTCTCTTTGTTGTTGGAATAATAACTTATGTTGGTAGTACAGCTTGAACTCCATATGTTAAGCGAGAGAAGGTGACATTTCGTAGCTTCTACTTTGGTTGTATTGTAAGCCCATCTTTGCATTATGCACTTGTTCACACCATGCTCTATTATGTCCTTCTAATTTCTTCTTCAATATATCTGCGATTGTTTTATTTGTTGCTTATACCTTGTCCGTTGGCCCGAGGGTATAAAGAGAGTTGACTTTCCACATTTTATCTTAAGCGCATTAATACTGATTCTATATTCTGTCCCTCAAATTGCTTCCCACTGCCGGACACCAAGCGTGCGTGGATTCCAAATGCATATGATATTCTCAAATATGAATGTAAAAATATCTTTGTCGCGAATGTGTTGTCTTTGCCTTTACTTGCCCATTTTGTGAAATAGTCTGCAGCGACAATCGGATATCTTCTTTGCCCAGTTCAGGTAAGAATGGTCCCACAATATCTAAACCCCATTTTCAAAAGGCCATACACTTGTTGAAGAAGTTAATAGTGCTCCTGGTGCATGTATTTTCTTTCTGTGCCTTTGGCAATCTTCGCAATGCCTTGATATTTGCTTCGCATCCTCGTGCATAAATGGCCAATAATAACCTTGCGTCTTCGCTTTGTATGACAAAGATCTTCCACCGCTGTGATTGCCAGCATCCCCACTATGTAAGATTTTTAGTACTTCTTCTCCTTCTTTTCGTGTTAAACATCTGAGTGAAGGTCCATTGAAAGATCTCAGGTACAATATCCCATCCCTTAGTTCATAATTTGTTGCACGGCTCTTTAATTTATACGCCTCCAATCTATTTCTTGGTGTTTCTCCTCTTTTCAGGTATGCATGAAGTTCTGCTCTACAATCTTCAATACTAGGTATCTGTTCTCCATCTTCTATTATCATTACATCTACCTCTTCTTCTTATTCTTTATTGATTGATGGTGATAAAAGTGTTTGCATCTTTATGCATCTCCTTGTTGAGGTGTGTCATCATACTTGAGATAAAAGCAAAGGCATCTATGAGTCACAGTATCTTTTCTTTATATGTGTCTCCATTTAATTTTTGGAATTCTCGTTGATAATTCCTCAACCAGTTTTTTGTATTTCTTCATGGATGATTCATTTGTAGTGTATTCTCCTTTTATTTGACAAATGACTAATTGTGAATCGCTGGTGATTCTTACATTTTCCAACTTCATTTCAATTGCGAATTTCAGGGCATGTATCACAACCTCATATTCCGTCTCATTGTTGGTGGATGCAAACTCCAATCTGAAGGAAAAAGCCATTTTGTTGCCCTGCAGCGAAATCAAAACAATTCCAACTCCATTACCTTCCCCATTTGATGATCCATCCACCAATATTTCCCATATATTTGGCTATGTTAACAGATCTCTTGGATTCCCATGTTCTTCTTCTATATCCATCATTTCTTCCGCTGCTTCATCATCTTCTAAAGGAAATTCTGCTAAGAAGTCTGCAACAACTTGCGATTTTGGTGAAGATAGTATTTCATATTTGATTTTGAAATGTCCTATATGTGCATTCCATCTCTAGATCTGCCTGATCTTTTTGAATTTTTCATTATGACTCGATTGGTATTTTTGTCAAGATGCCCCTTATTTCATGCGCTTTGAAAGTATATTGAAGTTTAAATGCTACATAAACTAATGCCAAAATTAGTTTTTCAATCTTTGAATAATTTTTCTCTACGCATTGAATGTTTTTCTTTGATGTAATAGATTGGTTTTCAACTCCTGCATCTACTCGCAATAACACAACACTTAATGCATCGAAGTTGTCATAAGATAGATTAATAATTCTTCTCCCGGTTGTGCCTTTTGCGAAATAGATATATTAAATCGGATGTTCTTTTATTCCTTGAAAAGCTTTTCTCGCAATAAATCTGTCCATCTAAACTTCGCCCCCTTTTTGAGTATATTGAAAAAATGTTTACACTTATCTCGATGATCATGAAATGAACCTTCCTGGCCAAGTTAAGAGTCTATTTAACTTTTGTACATCTTTTAAATCAATAGGTGTTGGCATGTCATGAACTGCTTGTACTTTCTCCGGATCAACTTGTATTCCTTCTTTTGATCTGATGTAACCTAAAAAATTTCCCGATGCAACCCCAAAAATACATTTCTCTGGATTTACTTTGATGTTAAAATGTCTCATTTGTTCAAAAATTTCCCTCGGATCTTGGACATGATTTTTTGCTTCTTTACTTTTTATTAACATATCATCTACATATACTTCCAATGTTTTGTGTATCCACTTTGCAAACACCTTGTCTACCATCCTTTGGTATGTTGCTCGACATTTCGCAAACCAAATGGCATTTTGTGTAACAATATAACCATGGGATAAAAAGCGATATGCTCTGATCTTCTTGACCCGAGAGGAATTTGATTGTACCCTTTATATCCGTCTAGAGAAGATATTCTATCATTTCCTGCTTCTTGATTCGACCATTTGTGGAATATCCGGTAATGGAAAACTATCCTTCGGACAAGCTTTATTTAAATCAAGTAAAATCTATACAAATTCTTATCCCTTTCTTCTTCTTTGGTACTTCGACCATATTTGCTATCCACTGGATATTTTGCTTGTCTTATAATCCCTGCATCAAGCATCTTCTGCAACTCTTCTTCTATTTGAGAATGATACGTTGTCGCGATTTTTTTGATTATTTGTTTGAATGGCCTTACATTTTTGTCAATTTCCAATCTGTGGCATGCCACAGATGGGTCTATCCCTGGCACCTCATCCATGTTCCATGCGAAAATATCCTTAAATTCTCATAACAGACCAATAGTTTTTCTTCTTCATCTGCTTCCATTTTGGTCCCAATTTTTAGTATTTTTGGTTCTTCTTGGTCCCAACATTCACTTCCTTCGTTGGTTCGCCGCAGTGTAGCTGGCCTTAGGTTCTCCCATAGGTGTAGGTTCTTTTATCTCCTTCATAAGCTCAGTTCCTTCTTCCAAAATTTCGCCTGGGTATCCCTTTTCCTTCCTCTGCTCTTATCATATAAGCTCTAAATTCCTCTTCTTTCTTTGCTTCCTTAAACGATTTTGCGATCTTTTCGCTTCTTTGCCACGTCCTTCATATTGTTTTACTTCAATTTGATAGCATAATTTCGCTTTATCGGTTTCCCCTCTAATTTTACCAATCCCACTTGGCATAGGAAACTTGATGCATTGATATAATGTTGATGCTACAGCTTTAATCGCATGAATCCATGGCCTTCCCAACAGCATGTTGTATGGTGATTCCATATCCACTACGCATAATGCCATTTGTGTTTCAATCTCTCCCGACAAAGTCCGCACCTCTATTTCTCCATTTGGTTTTGTTATGGATTTCCAAAGCCATGAATATGATAAGTTGAAGGAGACACATCTCTTCATCTTTGTATCTCATTCTCTTTGTATACATGGTAAAAGATTATATTGGCGAACTCCCGTATCAACTAGAGTTCATTTTTACCGCCCATTCTTCCATAATTTTGCTGATTTTTCTTTTTCTTTTGTGTAGTTCTGTGATTACCAAAGGAGATGTGTGGTTTAAGTTTTCTCTTGATATCTCTGCTGCTGTGAATGTAATCTTCTGTTTTTCCCATTCTTTCATAGGTGACGCTTTCTTCGTTGTTACGATTTTCTTTCCTTCAAAATCTCGTTTATGTATTCTCCCTCTGATATTTTCATGAAATTCATTAATCATTGTTTTTGTAATCAAACTACATTCCAACTTTCTATTACGTTCCTTGATTTTGATTTTCTCTACTTTAACCAATTTATCAATCATCTTCTTAATTTAAACAATTTTAACACAATCTCCAATCTTTAATCTTTATTCCCTGTTTCTAGCGCCATATGTAGTAGCAGGAAATCCCACACTACACCCCTCGCTAGAATTCACACAATTAAGTCATTTTAAGATGAACAATTATATTCTTTATTGATTAAAACTCACTAATATTACAAGGTGGAAAGGAAAATAAGCAAAGAACTTTACAACCTCTCTAAACTTTATCTCTCCTAATAACTTGCTCCTCACTCGAAAAAGATCTCCCCCTCTCTTAAGCCTATTCGGCTCTTTATATAGGACATTACATAGTGGATGACAGCTAAGCTGTCCTTTATTTTCGGATCTGACTTGCGACATTCTCGCAAGTGTACAAATATAAAATCTCGCAACACTCCTAAATCTCGCTAGGTCTTCACATCCTTCTCGTGTTCAGGATGTTGTCATCCGTTGCATTATTTATATTACTCATCTGCGATGTCTTCGCAATGTGTCGTTTATGGATTTCGCAAGGGCGTTGGTGTTGCGATATTCTGATCCTACACACAAAAGATGATTGTGAACATTCAATAATTCCATATCAATGTGTACTAATGCCCATTCTTGAACTTCCTTATTTGTGATTCACCAACATCATTCTTGTAAAAGCTACAAATGAGCTTAGAAGAGGATTACTCCAATAATCCAAGTGCCCAAGTCCAAGAGAAATAGAACAAGTGCACGAAACGGAGCAAAACACTTAAAAATAAGAGACGGGACAGTGACCAATCTTAACTCATCCAAATTCAAGAATTCTCATCTCCAATTTTAAGATAATTCAAAGAGGAAGAGAATTCAAAAAGAATGAGGTCATTCCAAGTTCGGACGAAGAAGTTACGGCCAAAACAAGTTTACTGAATATCGACGTCTACAGGCCAATATGCATACAGGTTTGCAAACGAATTTTCGTGACCAGGAGCAGTATGCAAACGGGTTTGCGTACTAAAATTTCTAGATTTTGATTTTAAAAGATGGTATGCATACCTGGTAAGTGTACCATGAAGTCCAAACATCCCAAACTATTATTTTCAAGCCTAAACACTGAAGAACCTTAAATACAGATCAAGTTAGGTAGAAATGAATGATAAGCAAGGTACATGGATCATTATGACTCTAAGAAAATAAAAACAAAAATCTTGCTCAAGTTTATAGACATACCTTTTTAGAGGAATTCAATCGAATTCTACAGCCTTACCAAACATAATTTGATCGAGTTTGGTTATTTCAGAAGATTGGTTGAGGATAACAAAGAAGCCTCGATTCTCGTGCTTCCTCACATTGAATTTTATACATAACCAAGTCGGGCATTCCTTAGTGAGGATGCACTTACAACACAATCAAGTTGTGTTGAGGTGAACATGAAAGTCTTGCTCACCACAAGTGACATAAGTATGAAACAGACATTTCAGTAACTATGGATTTTTCACCATCTATAGTTTTAGGTTGGCTTATTCTTTTTCACTTTTGGATTATCATGAAAGAGATGAAAAAACGCAATTTTAGAATCTTTCACATCCAAATCCATTTTACCAAAGAACTTGTTAAGTTCCAACATCATGGAATCTTGCCTTTTCCATAGTCATGGAATTTTCTGGAAGATCATTCCTTTTCACACTCAAAGCATCATTGGCTTTCTTTGGTACCCACTTCTGAGTACCCACGTCATTACTCTCTTCTAGATTTTTCGGAAGAGAATTGGATTGACTATTCTTTTGCAAGTTAGTATTTCTCCAATTGGGAGCATCGGATCTTGTCTTCGTCTTTACGAAGTTATCCTTTTGATAACCATTACGATTGTGAAAAGGATTCGTATGACGTTTATAGGCAAATCTAGGCTTATCAAGACTTGATTCCTTTGCCTAAAGGTTGGACGGTTACAACCTGTAATGTTAAGGGGATTAGTCTTAACATATGATCTTGGTTTCACAACTTCTTGTGATGCCCAAACAAGAACATCATGAAGTATCTCATTCCTTATATAGAAAAGACATCTCCTTTCCAAGTGACCTTTATTTCCGCAATAGTGGCAAACATGAGGAATGTTCTTACCTCGATCCGTGTGTGCCGACTTTGGAGGTTGATATAATTTGCTCTTTCGAACCTTAACTGCCGGTGAAGGTATTTCACTTTTTCCATCAGTGGAAACCTTTTGTTGAGAAGAATCACTAGCCTTGACAAATTTTACCTCTTTTTTAATACTTGGAGCATCTATTCCCTTCTAGCCCAATCTTCGTGTATCACGATGATTTTTACTTGCTCCTAGCATAGTGGTTAATTTGCTTGAACTAGTATTGAACTTTTTCAAGTCATCTTCCAATATCTTGATTTTATCAAGAGCAACAGCTAAATCAGCCTCAAGGCGTTTTTCTCGAGCGAGATAAGCGCTTTCTCTATCATCAAAACTAATTTGTTGAGAGTTAATCCTTGCTTCAGATTCTGCAAGTTTCTCGAGCGAGATAAAGATTATCACATTCAAGTGACTTCATACATAGGTTTTCCTCAGAATCCTTGAGGATCGATTCTTGAGAACGATTCGAAACATAAACACTGCGTAACATCTTCTCAATTTCTTGTTTGTTTGACAGAGAGGAGTCAGAAGAGGTGTGACATGAGAAGTTTTCATCTTCTTCTTTTCCAACGAATTCAAAACCTTCATATACTCTGAGACCTCCTCATCAACTTCTCTATCAATATCTGAATCATCTTCATCAGTAAGTTCATACAACTATTCTTCTAGGCGTGTTTATCAGTAATCAACAGTTTATATTAAGATAATGTTTAGATATTGACTTAGATGTGACAGTTCTCTCAGGTGAATCCAAGCTTTGAAAAACATCTGGTAATTTCTGAACTAGTACGTTTTTAGAGATAAACTCATCCATATATTCAGATTGCTACAAACACAGACTTATGAGGTCTTAAACGTGTTTGCCTGCTCTGATACCAATTGAAAAAGCGGGGGTCTAACAACCTCACCCAATATTTCACTTAGAAATATGTATGGACTAACTCCAATATAATTCCAAGAGAATCAACTAGACAGTCAGACTCAGTCAATGGAAATATATCCAAGAGTTGTATCTCAATTTCTCAATTCAATCTTGTTGATGGTGGATTTTCAACAATGGCTAAAATCGTAAAATCATGATACTGCATGTTTCTGACCCGGCTTCAGGAACGCATGTGACGATTCGTGTTTTACGATCCGTGAACCGTTTCACGATCTCTGACTGAGTGAGCATTCTTCTCAGAGCCATGATGAATATGTTTCTCGAAAGGCCTGCCACTAGCTAAGCGTTCGATGCTACGCATTTCATCGTGCCCTCTATGTAGAAGAACGATTGGGCGGTCCTCTAGACATAATTGTTTGTTAGAGTGCTTAGCGCCTTCAGGACGTCGGCGATACTCGGTGTTCCCTGACTACATAGAGAGACCCCCATCTACATAGAAGAACGATTGGGCAGTTGTCTGGACATAATTGTTTGTCGGAGGGCTTAACGCCTTCAGGATGTCGGCGATACTCGTTGTTCCCTGACTATGTTGAGAGACCGTGTATAGATTCAGGCGGCTCTCTGGACATAATTGTTTGCTGGAGGGCCAAACGCCTTCAGGACACCAACACTGCACGTTGTTTCCTGACTATGCACTCTTCAGAACGAGTATGATGATTCAACTATCTCATATCTCGATTCTACAATAGATTAATTCTACCGTGACATTCACCGACTGAATTCCTAAAAAATAATCTATTTTATCTCATTACTCCGTTCTATGGCTATCCCCGGCTGATTCCATGGATTAGTAATAGATAACCATTTTATCTCATTACTCCGTTTCATGAACCATTCTCCGCTGAATTCCATGAATTAGTAATAATTACTTAACAATCGGGCGTCTGGACTATCACCGAGTAAGCCCCAAGAAAATGGTGAAGTGTACTCAACAATGATGCACGAACGAGCACCCAAATGCACAAACGAGCATTCAAAATATGGACAAACGAGGAAACCTACACAAAACAGGAGAGGGAAAATAATAATTAAAAAATATAAAGAGGCGCCTAGGGAGGGCCGGGCCGGTCCCCCACGACTCTTCCTTTATTTTTTCTTATTTTATTATTTTCTTCATGATTTCATGAAAACTCCTCCATTCAATCAACTTTCCTTGTTTGAGCAAAACTCACGGTTTCTCCATATTTTCCTCAAATGATGAAAAAATAAAAAAATAGGGGAAGGTGTCACGGGACCGGGCTACCTAGCCGACCGGCCATTCCCTAGCTGTGGCCGGTCCCACACCTTGCAATCCCTTGTTTTCACAATTATTATTTCCCTCATCTCATCAAACTTCACCGTTTGAGCAAAAACCCTGGTTTTTCCATATTTTCTCAAATATTGCTCAAACCATGAAAAAGCCAAAAAGACAAATGGTCACATGACCGACTAGGCTACTCACGAAAAAATATTAGAATATTATTATTTTAATATTCTCAAAATATTGATCAAACGAAAGTTCTACTTGCTCATTCAAGTAAAATCAAGAATTTCAGTCAAAGATCAAACTCTTCTGAAAATCCAAAATATTTCTCGAACGCACATCAGAAAATACCAAAACTCTCTGAACTGAGACGCGAACATTATGGTGACACGGGCATGCTTCCTTGACCGACCAAGGCCGGCCCTAAGGCTTGCAAGGAGTCGGTCCCACACATCATTATAATTTTGACCTAATTTGCTCAATTTGCTCATATTGGGTCCAAACTCTTTCCAACTGAAAATGCGGGGGTCTAACAACCACACCCAACAGTTCGTTTGGCAATCTGAGAGGACTTACTCCAATACACTTTCTAGAGAATCAACTAGACAATCAGACTCAATCTAGATTAAAGTATATCAAAGAGTTTAATATCTCTAACTCTTAATTCAATCCGCAATCAGCAAATAGAAATCTGCGAGCCCGATTGAATATAAGAGGAGTTACTTGAACAGTACCAAAGACCAATGTTCAAGTGTCAATCAATGTAAATCAACAACCAAAGGTTGGATATTCTAATTGATTGATCTTAACGCACAACCTGTGATATTTCAATTATATAACAAAATATAATGCGGAAAAGAAATAACACATAAGACACTAGATTTTGTCAACGAGGAAACCGCAAATAAGAAAAACCCGGGACCTAGTCCAGTTGAACACCACACCGTATTAATCCGCTACGAGACACTAGCCTACTACAAACTAACTTGTCCTGGACTGTAGTTGAACCCTAATCAATCTCATATTGATTCAACGTACAGTTGCGCTCCTTACTTCTCTGATCCCAGCAGGATACTACACACTTGATTCCCTTAGTTGATCTCACCCACAACTATGATCAGGTGCACCTTCTCGAAAAAACTCTTGCACTATGAGAAATTCAAAATGACTCCAAAAATCCATGTCTCATAAGAGAAGCAATTTTTAGAGTACATGATCGCACTTGTTTAACCAAAAAGAATGAATAATAAAAATAAAAAAAACAAATACTTGTGCAAGCATTTTCTTCAACGATACTCATGCTAAAGACGATAAGAAAATAGCATGAGAATCCGAAAACACCATTGTTGATGCGTGTCGTAACCACAACAAATTAATTAATACTTTACTACCTAATTAACTAGTAATATAGGGTAGTCAAGGTCGATCCCACGAGGAGCACGAGATTCTAGTTGTAAGAATTGTCACGAAAAGGGGGGTGTAAAAAGCAAAAGAAAAATAAACAAAGCAATTAAAAGATAAAGTTGAAAGCAATAAGAAAGACGAGATCAAGGAATCCTTCTTCGTTACGAAACAATGATTAAAGTTATGTTCTTTTCTACTTGTTATTAGTCACAAATTATCACCAACCGTAGGTAATGACTAGCTCGGTGCTAAACCCCTAAATCCCTTGTATCACCCAGGACACGGAAGTTCTCGACTCACCGATTCTAATCACCAAGCCACCTAGAATTAGCTCAACCTAGATGTAACTTGGCTCATGCATTAAGTTTTGTGAATTTCTTGGGTCGATATTAGTAGTTAGACTCTTAGCTCAAGGTCCACTTGCTAACGTTGTTTCTACACACAATTGCTCCACGGAATCCCTCCGCAAGGTCTCGTGTTTGCTACTTATGTAAAGAGTCAAGAAACGATTACTTATCTCCTAACTTTCACTAGCTTTAGATCAAATTAACAAATCAATTTAGCATGCATTCTAAACAATCTATCAATCAATCATGAATGTCTTTAAGATCATTCCTATTAGTAAAAACAATCGATAATCATGTGAAAAACTCCAAGATAGAATTGAAAACAAAAACTTAAATCATATTAAGAACTAGGAATTCATCCTCAATCAATAAATTAACTACTCATGTTAAAGAAGTTCACAAAGAATAAGAAAAGAAAAGAATTGTGTGTGTAGAGATGTGTAAAAGATATGTAGAGAGGTGTAGAAGTTGTAGAAAACTTCTCTATTTATAGGCTTCAATATTCTCCAAATCTTCTAAGGAATAGAATCCTTTTCCTTTTGCAATTCAATTTCAATTCCAAGCTTTTCTCAACTCTTCCACCTTCTCTTTCCAAATTTGAGTCCAATTCTCCATCCAATTCCTAGCCCAAGTCTTCACACCCATGAGAGAAGTCCATAGAAAATTGAATTTTGGTGGAAAACTCGGGATTATGGATTAAATCCGGCTTAAAAACGCGCCACGGCCACACAAAATTTCTCCGTCAAGAGAATATTCGGACTAATATTCCGCTGGGCCTCCGCTAGACTAACGGCCAAAAGGGTCAACCGCTACCAATCATAGTCGGCTGGTCAAGGGGAATCACCGAGGTCACCGAGTCAACTGGGTCAAATCTACTGAGTCAGACGAGTCAATGACCCGGCTTAGTCCGCACTCAAAGCCACCAATTTTGCACTTTATTGCAGTTCCAACCAAGATGGTGTGATTGTATTTCAGCCTTACAAACCTAAGATATCCCCATTTGCACCTTCTTTCACTCCCCCGCAATCGCAATTCAATTTCACTCCACTCGCAACCTTCTTCTCGGTCTTCTCATTCTCTAACTCAAAAACACATCATCACCGGCTTTTCGTCTCTACAATGCAATTGCTTCACAACTCATCGCATACCATCACCGCAAAACTAGTTAAACATAGTTGCAATAGTTCAACGGCTCATTCTATCTCGGGTCTAGTACCGGCTCCATTTCAATCACAGTACACATCGCCACTTCTTCTCAGCCAGCCCTTTCTACTCATTACTGTAACCACCTCGTTTCATTCTCTATATCAGCAAGAAGTGGTCTTCCCATAGTCGGCCTGAGCCGCCTCATTTGTTGTCTTGCAAAGCACAAGATCTCAAGCACGAGCAACTACCTAAATCCAATTTGCTCCATTGCTTCATTGCGCATTAGCAGAACAAATGCCTACAAAGATCGTATTCTTCCCACCATCGGTCCGCAACTTTAATCCTAAGCCAGCACCATCTCAATCATCCCCTGTATCGATCCTACACATACATCTAGTTGAGTATCACGCCCAATCAATCATACCCCCATTCTCAATTCCATTCTAGTGCCTTGAGTTCCATTCCCCGTGTGATGTCTCTTGCCTCAATTTCCGCCAACCCTAACAAGACAACAGATCTCTCAAATCTGGGCCCACCATAAACCCCATTGCAATGAGAACCCATCTTTTCATTCTTGCTTCTCAACCCATCAGTAGCAAAATACCTTCTCAAAGATCAAACCCATTTCTTATTTCTTCATTTTACAGCTCAGGCATCACCAGTCTCTCCAATTAACAGCAGCTCTGTTTCGTTTTCTGCATCTCGATCTGTGCTCTACATCATCCGCCGCCGTTAATAAACAATCACTTCCATTGGCGTAAAGATCATCGTAATTTCTCGACAACACCTTCTTCCCAACTCATCTAGGATCTATCTATGAATAGCAAAAACCAAACCCTAACTTCCAATTTCTCCGATGTTTCAACCATACTTCCATTTCGTCTTCGAATTGATTCATAATCTGGGACGTTGCTTCTCTTGTCAAGTAAACCCTAAATTCAACAAAGAATAAGCAGATTGAATTCATCTCGATTCCTTCTCTCTCGATTTGCTTCGATTTCCTCCTCGATTCTCGGACCATTTTAATGTGCAGCCATCTCCCTTTCTTTCCTCTCGAGTTTCAGTGAGTGTAATGAAAGAATGAGAATGAGAAACAAGTTTCTCTCAAATTTAGGGTTGAGGTGATAATGACACCTTGGCCACCCCCGATAAGGGCCGCTCAACTGGTACCCCTTAACCTCGCTTAATCAGATGCATTTAGTACTCCTCCAAGACGAGTTGCCCTTAACCATTCACGGCTCCAGATAATGTTTGCCGAGTGCAATGACCATTTTGCCCTTTGGCTCAAATTGGGTGATTTCTTCTTCTTTTCCTCCGTGCGACTCCAAAGTAACTATAAAACTCAAAACAAGCGTAAAATACATAATTTACAAGAAAAATAGCAAAGAAAGCATAAACTACTAGATAGTAAATTAGGTGTATTCTACACCTATCAATTGTCAACAAGTATACCTGAGCATATCTCTCAACCAGATTTTTGTATGAGAGATTTCAACCTTGTAATTAAATAGCACAAGTATGAGCCTTTAGCTCTATCAAATGAATATTGTTTTGGTTAAACCCTTTCTTCTCAAGTACTTTGGGTTAAGATCATTTATGATGTGAAAAAATTATCATAAAATTTACTATCATCATAATACGACACATAGTAAGGATTTTTACCCAAGAGTGTTGTCTAGATGGAGTACACAATTTGTTGATGATTTCCTTATATCCCTCAATAATCAATTTTAGGTTATCATCCATCTGATCATATCTCGCATTCTTCACTAGATAAATGATTCACATCAGATTAGCATTATCTCCATTTCCGATAGGAGAGAGAACAGAGTTCTTCTTGGACGATATTTGTTAAAAGATCTATTATGCTTTTGTGCATTTGAGAACTCATCGAACCGACCTTCCTTGTAGGAAACACATAATGTGCTAAAAACAATTGGTTTAGCATACGAATGTCGATTACACCTTTAAGAATTAAATCTAAGGTGTATTGAAGTTGAATCAACGATTTGTTTTTCAACTTGGATTTCCCTTTTGCACTATATGCCCTTTTGAATCACAAAAAGGCACACTTTTCGATCACGGGAGTGATTAGAGATCTCGACCTAACATTATCGTTTGGAGATGTCTTTCTTCCAACGATGTGTGAATCCCGCACATTAGTTTGAGTGGGAAGGGAATCAAATTACTTCAAACCGAGCTTTTTCAGTTTGAATAGAAGTAGATGGTATAGTAGACTTTTCTCAACATCCTTGAATGGAGAGTTTACTCAAGAGATGTTCAACATCTAAGGCATCCTTTTAAGTTTTGCTCAAGTAAGATACAAGTTCATCGAACTTCGGATTTTCTTTATATGAAGCCTTTTCACCGAGCCACAGTCTTTTACTACACCAAGAAGGACATTGACATGTTTTTTAACTGCTTGAATCTATCATTGAATTCTAACAAGGTTTAGAATTACTTTACTCTCTCTAGCTATTTGCTCTTGAATAACATAGTCGATTCATTAGAAAAACATGTCGTTGTTAGTTCATTTCGTTTGAACACTAGGTTCGTCTATAATGTAGATTGAGGGATCTTTCTCTTTGATAGACCTATTAGAAACAAAGTCTTTATTTCGTGACGCGTTTATCGAGATAGTACTCTTGTCCATAGAGTCATATCGCTACAAACACGACCGATAAGGTCTTTAAACGTGTTTGCTCGCTCGATACCAATTGAAAATTCGGGGGTCTAACATCCACAACCAACAATTCGTTTGGCAATCTGAGAGGACTTACTCCAATACACTTTCTAGAGAATCAACTAGACAGTCAGACTCAATATAGATTAAAGTATATCAAAGAGTTTAATATCTCTAACTCTTAATTCAATCCGCAATCAGACAAATAGAAATCATGAGCCCGATTGAATATAAGAGGAGTTACTTGAACAGACCAAAGACCAATGTTCAAGTGTCAATCATGTAAATCAACAACCAAAGGTTGGATATTATAATTGATTGATCTTAACGCACAACCCGTGATATTTCAATTATATAACAAAATATAATGCGGAAAAGAAATAACACGTAGACATTCTAATTTTGTTAACGAGGAAACCGCAAATGAAGAAAAATCCGGGACCTAGTCCAGATTGAACACCACACCGTATTAAGCCGCTACATACACTAGCCTACTACAAACTAACGGTGTCCGGACCGTAGTTGAACCCTAATCAATCTCATACCGATTCAACGTACGGTTGCGCTCCTTACTTCTCTGATCCTGAGCAAAGATACTACGCACTTGATTCCCTTTAGCTGATCTCACCCACAACTAAGAGTTGCTACGATCCAAAGTCGAAGACTTTAATAAACAAATCTGTATCACACAGAAAAGTCTATGATAATAGATAAATCTGTCTCCCACAGATAAACCTATGAGTTTTGTTCCATCTTTTGATAAATTAAGGTGAACATGAACTAATTGATAACCCAGGACTTATATTCACGAAGAACAGCCTAGTATTATCAATCACCTCTCAATAATCTTAATCGTATGGTAGCGAAACAAGATATTACGAAATCACAAACGATGAGACGAAAATGTTTGTGATTTTTTTATCTTGACTTATCGGAGATATAATCTCAAGTCAATTATTCAATTGAACTCGTACGATAGAAAATGGCAAGATCGGATCGCTCAACTACAAGAGAAGCAATTTCGCCGGCTTCACAATCCCAATGAAGTCTTTCAAATCGTTAACCTACGTGGTCTCGAGAAGAAACCTAAGGTTAAAGGAGAATCGACTCTAGCAAAACCAACTAGTATCACACATGATGTGTGGGAATTAGTTTTTCCAGTTGCTAGACTTCCCCTTATATAGTTTTCAAATCAGGGTTTGCAATCTAAGTTACCTTGGTAACAAAGCATTCAATATTCACCGTTAGATGAAAAACCCGATTAGATAAAAAGCTAATATCTTTCAACCGTTAGATCAAAACTTAGCTTGTCACACACAAATGAAATGTATTCATTTAGGTTTGAGTA
Source organism: Papaver armeniacum (assembly GCA_023531295.1). Classification (NCBI taxonomy): domain Eukaryota; kingdom Viridiplantae; phylum Streptophyta; class Magnoliopsida; order Ranunculales; family Papaveraceae; genus Papaver; species Papaver armeniacum. Next base: position 138,181 of record JAJJWW010002424.1, read on the forward strand.
ACTTAGTACCTAAACGTGTACACTTAGTTGGTTCACAAATAGTTAACCAATGGTTAGCCATATGAGCACTTTCATATTAAACGTATTCATCTTTTCTCATAACTAGTTCAAATGACTCATAAGAACTAGTTGAAAAGTTGTTCAATTGCTTAGGTCTTTATTCATAGACACAATTGAAACAAAATCGGTTTTGAATCATTTGAATCAATTCATGAACAATATACCCACGGTTTGCAAAGATTGCATTCCTTATAATTTATTGTTTTAAGTTCATGAACTACCGATTTGAGAAATAACCAACTTGGGTACGCGTGCACGGGTATGCGTACCTTAGCTACCTGATTTGAGTTTACAAACTCGTGAGAAATTTTTGGTTCGAAAACTTCACAGGACACGTACGGTACCAGCATTACCTAAGATGACTAGTTTACTAGTTTGCAAACTACAAACTGTTGAGAAATTTTCGGTTGAAAACTTCCCTTGATACGCATACCCAACTTGTCTCCTTCACCAATACCGCATGCACACATATGCACGCACTTGGTTTCCGGTACATGGATTTATACACTAATGTGCGAACACACTATATATGTTTATATCCATAGATGGTAATCTTAACTCTACATTTCAATCATTGAACATTCTTCTATAATGTTATAACAATCGTTATTCACGACTATCGTCATCAAAGCTATTTTCAAGATTGAAAAGTCATCATCAATTTCGTCACGGGTAAAGATGAAATGTGGTTAAAGCGAAAGCTTACCAACACATATTTCGAGAAAAGATAGGCGAGTAAACTCGGCTCGAAATAGCAAATGTATATGTATGAAAACTATCATACTTATAAGACTATTGTCTCAAGAGTAGGAGATAGAATAGACTTTTGAGTGACAAAGATGAGTTCAAGTCTCCACATACCTTTTATTCGGATGAAGTTCCACTTGGTTCCTCGAGTAGTTCTTCGTCTTTGTAAGATAATAGCCATGGAGTCTGGAGCTCAACTATACTTAACTATCCTAGACCGAGACTTAGTCATAAGTAAACTAGAAATCAAGACATATAGTTTTGATCACTAATATTGACAAACATGCTTGAGATAGCAACGCATGCGAGTTTGATCGAGCAATGCTCTAAAAATCTCCCCCTTTGTTAATTTTAGTGAAAAAACTATCAATACATATGGATTACAAAATAGATAAAACTTTGTAGCTTTCGTCCACATGCTTGATCTCCTTGGTGCTTCAACATTACTTGAAAACTTCGTCTTTTCCAAGTACTCCCATGATTCCATAGATGTTGGTTCAAACATCATAGTTGTTGAAGTTTCGTAGCCATAACAATGAGAAACAAAAGCTCGATCATTGTTATACAAAGGTGTCAAGAGTATTATTACACAGAATCAAAGTTCTCATATCACAACTTTGACAACAATACTATGGTGATATGTATCACTCCCCCTTAGTCAATACTTCGTCTCAACACGAAAACCACTCCCCCTTACATAATGATCCGAAAACCATATGTATTTGTAGTGTTAACTACATATTAATTCTCCCCCTTTTTGTCAATAAAATTGGCAAAGGTATGAAAACAGGATCCTAATGAAATTTCCATGGAGACACTTCAAGACCAAAGAAAAGTACATATCAACTTTGTTTAGATGCAATCATAAAGCCGAAGCTAAATGCATTCATCACGGAGTTTATAAAGATACAAGATAACCCTCAAATATTCCACAGCCGCACTCCCCACAAAGATTTGGCAATTATGCGCAAGTTCAAAAGAACTCTCCCCCATTTGATGTCATTCCCGAAAGAACAACAAGAGCGACCTTACTTTTACGAGAAAAGAAGGATTTCTTTGGACCCCAAAAACCACAAAATGATTTTGTATCCAAAATTCTCAATTAAATTAACCACAAGAGAACCCATGATTAATTTAATCGGAATACACAACCAAAATAACCACAAACGAATCTATGATTAGTCTAGTTGGAAATGCTCACATAAGAAGGCTTACGGAGCCGCACAGTATATACATAAAATATGGATCATGGAAGATCAATACTGCGGAATATACAAGGATTCATTTTATTTTTCATCACTATTTGCACAATGACATACAATATACATAATCCTCGTAAACAAAATATTTTAACCTATCTTCCATCAATAAATGACATAATAGGCTTAACTTTTGTTTGTCAAAAGTTCATCGATCTTGTATCAATACATGCATATCGACATATGAAAGAGATAACTTTTGACATCGTATGGGACAATAATAGTTCACGGACGCAAACACACATATCCCATAACATATTGCAATATATAAAACCATAAAGATTAATACTACAAAAATCATCTTCCAAACAATTTTTAAGAATTTAAACAAATAAACCTAAAAACATGAAGATGAAAACTTTTGACATAGCTATGTGTACTCACAATAATTGCTATTCCAAACCCTAGTTATCCTTCTTAATCAAAAACCAGAATAAAAATTCTTTTAAGAAGTTTCCTAGCCAAATAAAACATCTACTAGAAACCGATCACAAGCTAATATCAAAGTTCACGTTCGCCAACTTCACGGGTTTCGAGGCCTTTGAGCTTGTGATTCATAATATCAACTGTGTCTTCAGAGAAGATATCCTCATTGAGAAGTTCTTTAGCATGTGACTTTATGAGACCAAGGTCAGTAGTAACCTTTTTCAACTCAATTCTAACCACATCAAGATCCTTCATTGTATCAACAAGTTGCAGTTTTGCTTTCTCAAAATATTTAAGAAAGTCATGAACCACTTCAGCAGAGACTATATCCTCATTCTCAACATCTTGGTGTGAGTAGGCATAATAGCATGAGGCATTAGGTTCACCATCTTCTACAAGAGTTCTTTTCTTCCTCCCTTTTGACTCGAAACCAAGACCTTTCTCAAGAAATCCTTTCCCAAAATCACCATAGCGAGATGAAGAAGATGACATTCTTGATAACCCCAAAAAAATAACCTAGAGTTTGCGTACGTGACTTACGTAACTCAATAGGTTGGGTACTTAAAGGTTTCTTAGGGAAGAAGTTTTTTTAGGGTTTCCTTAATTGATTCGCGACAGTTACACGTGGAACATTTACGAGTTCAATCTCAACCCAAAAAAAAAAAAACTCGAGTCGTACGCACACGACCTTGCTGAAAAACTCTTGCACTATGAGAAATTCAAAATGACTCCAAAAATATATGTCTCATAAGAGAAGCAATTTTTAGAGTACATGATCAGCACCTTGTTTAACCAAAAAGAAAGAATAATAAAAATAAAAAAAAACAAATACTTGTGCAAGCATTTTCTTCAACGATACTCATGCTAAAGACGATATAAGAAAATAGCATGAGAATAAAAACACCATTGTCAACAAGTATACCTGAGCATATCTCTCAACCAGGATTTTTGTATGAGAGATTTCAACCTTGTAATTAAATAGCACAAGTATGAGCCTTTAGCTCATCAAATGAATATTGTTTTTGGTTAAACCCCTTTCTTCTGTACTTTGGAAGAAGACTGTTATGATGTGAAAAATTATCATAAAATTTACTATCATCATAATACGACACATAGTAAGGATTTTTACCTGAAGAGTGTTGTCTAGATGGAGTACACAATTTGTTGATGATTTCCTTATATCCCTCAATAATCAATTTTAGGTTATCATCCATCTGATCATATCTGCATTCTTCACTAGATAAATGATTCACATCAGGATTAGCATTATCTCCATTTCCGATAGGAGAGAGAACAGGAGTTCTTCTTGGACGATATTTGTTAAAAGATCTATTATGCTTTTGTGCATTTGAGGAACTCATCGAACTGACCTTCCTTGTAGGAAACACATAATGTGTGCTAAAAACAATTGGTTTAGACATACGAATGTCAGTTACACCTTTAAGAATTAAATCTAAGGTGTATTGAAGTTGAATCAACGATTTGTTTTTCAACTTGGATTTCCTTTTTTGCACTATATGCCCTTTTGAATCACAAAAAGGCACACTTTCCCGATCACGGGAGTGATTAGAGATCTCACCTAACATTATCGTTTGGAGATGTCTTTCTTCCAATCGATGTGTGAATCCCTGCGCACATTAGTTTGAGTGGGAAGGAATCAAATTACTTCAAAAACTGGAGATTTTTCGGTTTGAATAGAAGTAGATGGTATAGTAGACTTTTCCAACATCCTTGAATGGAGAGTTTACTCAAGAGATGTTCAACATCTAAGGCATCCTTTTTAAGTTTTGCCTCAAGTAAGATACGAGTTGATCGAACTTCTGGATTTTCTTTATATGAAGCCTTTTCACTGGAGCCACAGTCTTTTACTACACCAAGAAGGACATTGACATGTTTTTTTAACTGTTTGAATCTATCAGCTTGAATTCTAACAAGGTTTAGAATTAGTTTACTCTCTCTAGCTATTTGCTCTTGAATAACATAGTCAGATTCATTAGAAAAAAACATGTCAGTGTTAGTCTGTTTCGTTTGAACACTAGGTTCGTCTATAACAGAGATTGAGGGATCTTTCTCTTTGATAGACCTATTAGAAACAAAGTCTTTATTTTTGGTGACGCGTTTATCAGAGATAGTACTCTTGTCCATAGAGTCATATCGCTACAAACACATACTGATAAGGTCTTTAAACGTGTTTGCCTGCTCTGATACCAATTGAATATTCGGGGGTCTAACATCCACACCCAACAATTCTTTTGGCAATCTGAGAGGACTTACTCCAATAAACTTTCTAGAGAATCAACTAGACAGTCAGACTCAATCTAGATTAAAGTATATCAAAGAGTTTAATATCTCTAACTCTTAATTCAATCCGCAATCAGCAAATAGAAATCATGAGAGCCCGATTGAATATAAGAGGAGTTACTTGAAACACATTTCAAAGACCAATGTTCAAGTGTCAATCAATGTAAATCAACAACCAAAGGTTGGATATTATAATTGATTGATCTTAACGCACAACCTCGTGATATTTCAATTATATAACAAAATATAATGCGGAAAAGAAATAATACGCAGACACGTAATTTTGTTAACGAGGAAACCGCAAATGCATAAAAACCCCGGGACCTAGTCCAGATTGAAAACCACACTGTATTAAGCCGCTACAGACACTAGCCTACTACAAACTAACTTCGGTCTGGACTGTAGTTAAACCCTAATCAATCTCATACTGATTCAACGTACAGTTGCGCTCCTTACTTATCTGATCCCAGCAGGATACTACGCACTTGATTCCCTTAGCTGATCTCACCCACAACTAAGAGTTTTATGACCCAAAGTCAAGACTTTAATAAATAAATCTGTATCACACGAGAAAAAGTATATGATAATAGATAAATCTGTCTCCACGAGATAAACCTATGAGTTTTGTTCCGTCTTTTGATAAATCAAGGTGAACATGAACTAATTGATAACCCGTACTTATATTCCCGAAGAACAACCTAGTATTATCAATCACCCCACAATTATTGATAACCCGGAATTATATTCCCAGCAATCAACATCTTAATTAATTATATAATATTTGGTCCATCTACCAATATTTTAATTAATATTTTATTTGGTCATGCTACCAATAATTCATCAAACGAGCAATATTTGCTCAATTCGTCAATATTGGTTCAACTATCAATATCCAACAAGTCATCATACGAGCAATATTCGATCAGTTCATCAATATTCATCATGTTGATCCAATTATCAACATATATTCAAGAATTATACGTCTCAATAGACATGTTCAATCCATGAATCATCGAGCATTCGTGAATCATGCTCAATTCAACAAAACTTAGACTCATTGTCTAATCAAGTCAACGACTGACTAATTAAATACACGTCTGCTTTGCAGATTCCACGTTCGTGAGGCATCAATCACGTCACATGGGGGATATGACTTAGGGTTTTGGTCGGCGGCCTACAACACGTGTGTTCATCCACGATGAGAAATGTGAGTAAGTCGTGTAAGCAGTTGAGGGAGTTAGAAAAGTAGTGGGTGGACAATCAACCAAGTCTCCGCACGACCTGAAACTGGTTAACACATGATTTCCCACTTTCCCACTCTTTCATTCGAGCAACCATCACACTTACTGGAGATCAATGTGTATACTATTCTGCTATTCTGGCAATATAAATAAGTCTTTGAATCAAAATTGAGACATAACACAGAATTTTTCGAGCAATTACTCTCAAGAATTCATCAATCAATCAGAACTTATTCGAACTCAACAGTTCACAAAAAACTTGCAGAAACCCACAATACATTCACAATCCTTGATCATCATTGATCACACACTTCTCAGCTTCCCTCCTACAGATCAACCCATCTCCCTCTTTGTGACCGAATTGACTCTGGAACGACCATTGACTTGGTTTAGGCCGGAGTCTTACAGATTGATCTCTCGAACTTAAAGCACTCCCATGCAGTGCATCTGTTTGAGGTTAAGCAGTTTGCTCGGTTGAGGAGTCTCGTCCGCACGGTTGTCTCTTCACTTTCCTAAAAAAACAGCAAATCATTTTACCCCATCTACAAATCTGCAATCAAACAAATAGGAATTTGCGAGCCCGATTGAATATAAGAAATAACTTGAACGGTACCAAATAACAATGTTCAAGTGTCAATCAATTCATATCAACAACCAAAGGTTGGATTCAAAATTGATTGAACTTACGCATGTAACTGTGATATTTCAATTATATAAACAAATATAATGTGGAAAAGAAATAACAGACACCGTAAATTTTGTTAACGAGGAAACCGCAAATGCAGAAAAACCTCGGGACCTAGTCCAGATTTGAACATCACAATCAGTATAAAGCCGCTACAGATATCTGGCTACTCCAAGTTAACTTCGGACTGGAATGTAGTTGAGCCCTAATCAATCTCACACTGATCAAGGTACAGTTGTGTTCCTTACGCCTCTTGAACCATGCCGGATTCTGCGCACTTGATTCCCTTAGCTAATCTCACCATCAACTAAGAGTTGCTATGACCCAAAGTCGAAGACTTGATAAACAAATCTGTATCACACAGAAAAGTCTATTGTATAGATAAATCGTCTCCTCACGAGATATACCTATGAGTTTGGTTAAATCTTTTGATAAATCAAGGTGAACAAGAACCAATTGATAAACTGATCTTATAGTTTCAAGAACATCCTAGTATTATCAATCACCCCACAATAATCTTAATCGATTAACGAAACAAAATATTGTGGAATCACAAACGATGAGACGAAGATGTTTGTGACTACTTTTGAATCTTGCCTATCGGAGATAAATCTCGAGCAAATCTTAAAGAAGATAGTACTCAATCACAATAGAAAACGGCAAGATCAGAACACACAACTACAGAGAAATAGTTGGGTCTGGCTTCACAATCCCAATGAAGTCTTTAAGTCGTTAACCTACTGGGTTTTAGAAAAACCTAAGGTTAAAGGAGAATCGACTCTAGTCGCAACTAGTATCATACATGAGGTGCGGGGATTAGGTTTCCCAGTTGTTAGAGTTCTCCTTTATATATTCTCCAAATCAGGGTTTGCAATCAATGTTACCTTGGTAACAAAGCATTCAATATTCACCGTTAGATGAAAGCCTGATTAGATTCAAGCTAATATCTTTCTACCGTTAGATCGAACTTAGCTTGTTATACACAAATGAAATGTACCAACATTTAGATAAAGGTAACCGTACCTAAATGTGTACACTTAGTTGGTTCAACCTTAGTTAACCGAGGTTAGCCATATGAACACTTTCATATCAACCTAATTCATCTTTATCACAACTAGTTCAAATGACTCAAATGAAACTAGTTAGAGAGTTGTTCAATTGTTTATATTCTCATAGAAGTACACAAGACACAATTGAAGCAAAATCGATTTTGATTCACTCGAATCATTTCATGAACATTATAGCCAAAGTTTGCAAAAGATTGCATTCCTTAATATATAAATTTATTAGTTCATGAACAACCGATTTTTGAACATAACCTACTCAAGTACGCAAGCGGGTACGCATACTTAAGTAGCCATACTGAGTTTGGTTTCGCCAGTACGCGAACGGGTACACATACTAGTACATTTTCGAACTCCAATGCAGAAATTCACTAACATGAACTTCCGCGATGCACGCGTACGTGTACGCATACTTAGTTCCTGAGACTTTCATTCACCAACCAAAGACGCGTACGTGTACGCATACCTTGGTTCCCGGACTTGGACTTACACAAATGTGAATACACACACTATGCTTATATCCAATCATGGTTACATGTTCTAAAATCTCAATTCAATCATTGAAACATTCTTAGAAGACGACAATAGATGTCTCACACAACTATTAGCTCCAAAGCAATTTTCAAGTGATCGAATGATCAATACGAAACATTCCGAGTCTACACCAAATGATTGTCTCACATAAATCATGTAAGATGTTACAAGGCGATTTTCGCATGATCAGCTTTTGACTTGCATCAAGAATAAAAGATGAACTTGGTTAAAGCGAAAGCTTACCAGCACATATTTCGAGAAATAGATAAGCGAGATAAACTCGGCTCGAAATATCAAATGTGTATAATTGAAGTTTATATAGCAATACGACTTTTGTCTCAAATAGGAGATTGAGTAGATAGACTTTTGGGTGATAGATGAGTTCAAGTCTCCACATACCTTTTATTGATGAAGTTCCACAAGTTCTCTTGAGTAGTTCTTCATCTTCATTCGATGAACACCGTGAAGTCTAAATCTCAACTATAATTTTTATCCTATTCCGAGACTTAGTTATAAGTAGACTAGAAATCAAGACTTATACTTTTGGCAACTAAACTTGACAATCAAGCTTGAGATAGCAATGCTTGCGAGTTCGACCGAGCAGTGATCTCACACGTATACTGTTCATGCCGATTCGCCACGATCAAAGACAAAGTCCATTATTTGAACTCCTTGTTGTTCCATATATCTGTGAATGGTGTTAGACGTACACATGCACCGTTTATTAAACTTTAAAACCAACGTACATTTGTCTTTACTTGAAAGTTGTGAAAACATTTCAATATCATTTGAAATATGCTTGTTTCCCTGTAATGATCCTTTCATATACATGTCCAAAAAACGGAGCCTTGGACCTTTTTTTAGTGCAAACATCATCCAAGAGTGGACGCTGATTAGGCTCTGTTCTGGCAGATCTTTACTCCTTAGAAAAGCATAAATAGGAAACGAAAGGTTCCATGAAATAATTGTTGTGCCAAAGCCTGCGTAAGCGTTAGGTTTGCATTACTACGAGGTATCTCAATATCGCCAAGAACACTATCACACACACAAGAAGAACAGTATTTAACGAGGTTGAATCCTCGGGAAGGAATAAGCAATTTTATATATCACCGTATAGGTTGGAATATACAAAGCCTAAGCAAGAGAAGAAGAGAACTCTTACTAGTTGGTATGTTTTCTCTAGTTCTCTCTATGGCTATTTATACACATCAATAGGACTGGACACATTCCTTAACAAGGATTACTTTCCTACAAGTATAGGGTTTCCTAACTTAGCTCTAAGAGACAAACCTCTTAAGCTGCTATACTTAGGACACAAGTACTTGGTTTCCTTAACCAACTAGATTTCCTAATCTAGACCTTGACCGACCTACCAACAATTCTCCACCTCGGATCATGCATTCATGCATGAGATGATCAATAGATAAAATCACCTCCATCTTCCAACGTCGATTGAACCATCACTAGCTGCCTACGTATCCTCAATAGGAATCAAACTCGACTGTAGTTCTCTCAAATGGCCTTGCTATAAGACCTCCACCAGGTTCCTAAGAACCTCTACCCCAAAAGGGCCTTTCACCAAGCCGGAAGGATGTGTATCAATTTCGAACAATGTCGAAACTTGATCCCGAGATACTACTTTAGTCAACATATCAGCTGGATTGTCTTTGGTATCGATCTTCACAAGTAGAATGTCTTATTCTTCAATAATTTCTCTCACAAAGTGAAACCGTACGTCTATACGTTTGGTTCTAGCATGATGCACTTGATTCTTAGCCAAATAAATTGCACTTAGACTATCACAGTGCACATGCAGTTGGTCTTGCATAACTCCTAAGTCATCTAGCAAACCTTGTAACCATATAGCCTCCTTAAATGCCTCTCACACGCCATATACTCCGCCTCCATAGTTGAAAGCGCCACAGTAGATCGCAATATTGATCTTCAACTAATCGGTGCTCTGCTTTATGGTAAATACATACCCTGTAGTTGAACGTCTCTTGTCCAAATCACCAGCATAGTCAGAATCCACATACCCAACACACAACTGATTGTTTCTTCTATCCTTCACAAACTCCAAGCCAACATCAATTGTACCATAAAGATACCTCGAAATCCATTTCACAGCATGCCAATGTCCCTTACCAGGACAATGCATATAACGGCTGACCATACTAATTGCATGTGAAATGTATGGTCTTGTACATACCATCGTATACATAAAGCTACCAACAACCTCAGCATATGGGACTTGGGCCATATACTTTCGTTCTTCTTTAGTAGTGGGAGACATACGAGCATTCAACTTAAAATGAGCAGCAAGGGGAGTACTTACAGATTTAGTTCCTTCGTAGACACCAAAATTCTGTAACACTTTCTTCAAATATGCCTTCTGAGACAAACAAACCTTACCCTTCTCTGTCACGTTGAATCTCCATACCAAGAATCTTCTTAGCCTCTCCCAGATCTTTCATCTCAAACTCAGATGACAACTTGCACTTCAAATTATCAATCTCTTTCTTGTTATTCGATGCAATCAGCATATCATCGACATACAAGAGCAAATATATGAAAGACCCATCACGTAGCTTCTTGAAGTATACACAATGGTCATAGTGACTTCTTGTGTATGTTTGGCCTATCATAAACCGGTCAAATCGCTTGTACCATTGTCTTGAGACGGCTTCACTGTATAACGATCTCTTTAGTTTACATACACAATTTTCTTTTCCAAGAACCTTGAACCCACTGGCCGAGTCATATAGATCTCCTCTTCTATATCACCATGTAAGAACGCCGTCTTAACATCTAGTTGAACTAGGTCTAAATCATATTGTGCTACCAAGGCCAATAAAATACGGATTGATGAGTGTTTTACCACCGGAGAGAACACCTCATTGTAGTCAATCCCTTCTCTTTGGGCATAACCTTTTGCAACTAACCTTGCCTTGTAGCGTACTTGATTCACCGAAGATCTTTCTTTCTTAGCATATACCCACTTGCACCCTATGGCCTTCTTACCGTTCGGAAGCTTCATAAGAATCCATGTGCCATTCTTGTAAAGAGACTCCATCTCGTCCTTTATTGCTCCTTCCCATTCTTTACACTCTGCACTACGTACAGCCTTTTAAATAGGAAGTAGGAGTACCATCTTCAACAACCGGTAATGCATAAGTAATGTAATCATTCATCCAACCAGCTTCTGGTTGATCTTCTCGGTTTGTCTGGTTGCTATGGTATCCGTGACCGTAGCTTCGTATCTTCTACTCGACTCTTGTTCCTCTTCCTCAATAGTATCACTATCATTTGGAACTTCGTAGTTACCTCTCTTGCAGACCCAATGTCTTGAGGTATTCGAAACATCTGAGACTTAACTGGATTTGTTGGAGTTGCATCAATCTCCACCTGATGCAAAGGCTCATTAGTATTGGTGCTTGTTCTCCAATTGCCGAGAACCCCAAGACTTTACCATAGACATCTCATCAAATGTGACATCTCTACTCATGACTATCTTCTTCTCAACTGGATTCCAAATTTTGAACCCTTTCACTTCACTTTTCATACCCACAAAGATTCCTTTCACTAAGACGGCTATCAAGCTTGTTTTCACTAACATGATACCACGCAGACAACCAAAGATATGAATTGAGTCATAATCGTAAGCTGGTTTACCAAACCACTTCTCCATAGGAGTTTTACCTTCTAATGCAGATGATGGCAACCTACTAATGAGGAAGCACGCATATGTAACTGCCTCAGCCCAAAACGCTTTACCTAATCCAGCATTAGATAACATACATCGTACCTTCTACAAAGAAAGTACGATTCATGCGTTCGCCTACCCCATTCGTTGCGGTGTCTTCTTAATCGTGAAGTGCCTCTTTATCCCCTCATCCCGACATACTTGCAAGAACGGATCACTCTTGTAATCTCCACCATTGTCCGAACGTAGTACTTTGATCTTTCTGCCAGTTTGAGTCTCAGTTGCCTTTTTCCACCTCACAAAGATTTCTAGGACTTCATCCTTATGCCTCATGTTGTACACCCATACGTTCCTAGAATAATCATCAATGAACGACACAAACCAATGTTTCCCTCCCAATGATGCATTCTTGGAAGGACCCCAAACATCTGAGTGAACATAGTCAAGAACTCCACTAGTATTGTGGATAGTTGTGCCAAAGCTTGTTCTTGTTTTCTTTGCCCTTAACACAATGTTCACAAAATGCTAACTTGCGAGCAATAACACCTTTCAACAAGTCTTGTTGAATCAACCTATGCAACGACTTCTCACCTGGATGTGCAAGTCTCATGTGCCATAGCTTTGTCTTCTCGTAGCTGCACTCTCGATGTGTTCAGAAATAGACACATCTCATGTTGTTGTACTCCCAATCAAGTAGTACAAGTTATGATGACGTGTGCCCTTCATGATTACCATAGATCCAGATATTACCTTTAGAACACCATTTTCAGCGACTATCTTATAGCCCTTAGCTTCTAAAGTTCCGAGTGAAATCGATTCTTCTTTATGGCAGGTACAAATCTTACCTCCTTCAACTCTCTAACCATACCATCATGCATCTTGATACGAACACTACCAATCCCAATCACCCGCGGTATGATTGTTTCCTATACGTACTTCTCCATCAAGCTCTTCAAAACTTGAGAACCAGCCATGATATGGACATATATGATATGTTGCTCCAAGATCTAATACCCATGTACCATCTCGTAATAGCACAAGCCGATGGTGTCACAGTTAGCGAGAAATCAGAAGCATCATCGGTTCTTCATTACCTTTTGCAATGTTCACCTCGGTCTTGTTGTTATCTCCTTCTCCTTCCTTACGCTTAGGACAATCCTTAGACCAATGACCGAAGTCATGACACCAAGCACACTCATCTTTCTGCAGTCGCGTTCTACTCTTAGAACGTCCTCTGCCTTTACCATAACCACCATTCTTCTTTCTCCTGTCTATTGAACGACCTCTTGCAAGAAGCAAGTCATTGTTAGCTTCACTTGCAAGGTCTTCACGATCCATATTCCTGAACTCCTCACTACGCAATGTTGTAGTGACTTCGCGTATGTCATCTTGTCATTGCCGTGCATTAATGCTTTAATCACGGGTTCATACTTTTCAGGAAGAGAGTTTATCAGACACAAAGCTTGTTCCTCATCGTTGATCTTCTCATCGTAGTTAACCAACTCAACAAGAAGTTTATTATATGAATCTAGGTGCTCGGTTAGAGTTGCACCTCTCTTCATGTTATAGCGATACAAATTCCTTTTAAGATGTATCCTATTTGACATGTTCTTCACAAGGTATTCCTTCTCTAGCTTTTCCCAGAGATCCTTATCCGAAGTCTCGTGCCGATAATTAACTCTTAAATGCAGTTGCTAAACACCCTCGTATCGAACAAAGACACAATTTATTCATCTTGTTCCACTGCTTGTCAGACATCTCCACTGGCTGACCTTCTAGAGCTTCTTCTAGGTCAAGATGAACAAGAGCATCCATTACGTCCGTTCTCCATAAACCAAAGTTATTGGTTCCTGTAAACTTTTCTACCTTGAGTTGTGATCTATGTGAATGAAGTATTTCTTCTTTTGTTTCTTTATCTTTATTTGTGGGATCCGAATGTTCTCCTAAAGGATTTTTCGGATCTTCGTCCCAAAATCAACCATTGTTCACAAATAACCAAATATAGATAAAAACAGAACCTTCACTTCAACTGCAATTCGAGTACCCGTATCTAAGAGCGTCTCCTTGCTCTGATACCAATTGTTGCGCCAAAGCCTGCGGAAGCGTTAGGTTTGCACTACTACGAGGTATCTCAATATCGCCAAGAACACTATCACACACACAAGAAGAACAAGTATTTAACGAGGTTGAATCCTCGGGAAGGAATAAGCAATTTTATATATCACCGTATAGGTTGGAATATACAAAGCCTAAGCAGAGAAGAAGAGAACTCTTACTAGTTCTGGTGTGTTTTCTCTAGTTCTCTCTATGGCTATTTATACACATCAATAGGACTGGACACATTCCTTAACAAGGATTACTTTCCTACAAGTATAGGGTTTCTAACTTAGCTCTAAGAGACAAACCTCTTAAGCTGCTATACTTAGGACACAAGTACTTGGTTTCCTTAACCAACTAGATTTCCTAATCTAGACCTTGACCGACCTACCAAAAATAATTTGTCGACAAACACCAAGTAGGTCGTGAAGGATTTGAACATGGAATACTCCATTGGCAGGAAGAGTTAGAAGACAAGTCTCATCTTCCCGACTAGCATGGTATCGAAATAACCACACCATCATCAATACTTCGGTTTCTGTAGCTTGTTCGAAAGGCTTTAGTCTATCCTGTGTCTCGAGATTTGCAATCTTATGCTTATGCTTCTCAATCAAATAGGCAAGAAAAAGTTCGTACCTCGCAACTACATCAACAACCGTGAAAAACTCGTCTTCCTAGTAAAACAACTCTATGACGGTATTCAATTTCTCACTTGGCGTCATTAGTTCTATCTCAGTAACAGAAGGTAGGATGTCAAGATCATTTGATGAACTATATAACCGAAGTGCAGCAACAACACAAATTAATCCATGTTCTTCAATGAAAAGGAATAAATTCCCTTGGCAGCTAAAAGACGGACTTCCTGAATTTAACTGCAGATGAAGATACCCGAGAGAATGTGGAATATCCATGTATCTTACTCCATAGTCTGTTTGAAACGTACCTCTTTTTAAGTACTCTTCCATTAAATTTGAGTAAGTCATTATACTAGGAGATACCTTAACAAACTCGTATGGATTTTTTGTTGCAAAACTAAAAGACCAGTAATCTTTCCCAATACGACGTAAGGCGTTCTTACGTGCTAGAATATTAGCACCTGAATTGTACCTTCCACATTGCAGATGATCATTAAGAAATCTAATAGCTATCGAGGTCCAAAACGATCACTATAAATGTTCAATTCCAAAAATAAATTTCTGCAAGTATGGATAGACACACATTTAGAAACATCTCTACGAGCCATTTTTGTTATTGCAAAACGACCTCCCGCGCATGAACCGTATTCTTCACTTGGTATCGATAGCTTTAACTCATCCACAGATGATATAGTATCATATGTAATGGCTGGTGTCGATGTGCAACTGTCCATCTTATACCTTTGTTCTCGGACATACCACAAAAGTGTTCTTCTTGGAAGTATCAATCTCTGGGCACGCTGTCATGCTAGTTCTTAACTTTGGTATATCGATCGAAAATACTTTTATAGGTACAGTTTTACACCGACAGACAGAAACAACCACCTCATCAGGTTCTAAAACAAATATACTGATATAAATATTATTTCTAAGCTTCATTTCCAAATCTTTTGCTAACGGTACTCTGTCGGCGTGTTTGAGAATATCCGACCACGAATTCTTCCCGAATAGTTTTCAGTCGTTATATCTTTCTGAGATTGAAAACCACACGCATAGACAAATGAATAAAACAACGTTTTTCAAAATTAATTTTACTCGTCGGACATAACATTGAATAATTCCCATGAGATAACTCAACAAGTTGAACCTTGGTAGCGTTTATATAAGTGACCATACGTGCTTTTTTATGAATAGGAACTTGATTATTTTCAACCTTAGATAAAACAGGTATATCAGAAGCTATTAAACTAAGATTCGATGACTTACCATTCTCTGACAAATCATGCGATTCATGAAAGACCACGATGACTTGATTTCCTTCCTTATTAACATGATTTAGTTCGTCCTTCTCATAAGTTTATTCAATACAGTACAGGCCAACAGAAATAACAGTATTGTTTTCAGTTGAAGAAGAATCCTCTTGAGTCAACGATGAATCAATAAACTCTCGTGAATCATGTGAAACCTTAAGCTGATTTTCTTCTTCTTTAGAAATTATGGTTGCAGGATTTCCTACAACCACACCCCTCCAAGATTATACACTGTTCTAACCAAATTCCATGATCAATTAGCAAAGTTTTATTTATCTTTTTGATGAATCTTACAAAAGTAATAAGAATACCAGGAAATCAAAATAACTCTGGACTTTCTCTCTCCTATTTGTTCTCCTCTCACTCTCCAAAAAGATCTCTCCCATCTCGACTTTGCTTGGTCATTTATATAGGATATTACATAGTGAATGACAGCTAAGCCAGCCTTTATTTTCGGATCTGATCTGCGTCATTCTCGCAAGCTTACAAGGGTTTTCTTCGCAAGGTAATCCCGATCTTCGCAAACTCTTCACACTTTCCTTATGACTAAGCTGACGTCACTCGCTACATCACTTCTCTAACACTCTGCAATGACCTTCGCAACCACCTTTTAGTTAAAACTTCGCTGAGATATAACTGTTGCGAGATTCTATTCCTACATCTTGCCTCTTCTCATGTCTTCTCTGCGAAGAAGAGAATGATATGAGAATTTCTATCTCTAAATGCCGCAACCGCTCATTTTTCCCTATCCTTTTCCACCGACAACCTTCCTTGATTCCCGCGAAATAAATTATACATGTTTCTTTTACCATTCATTTATTGACACGTCTTTAGTAACCGTCATTTCTTAACCGTTCACATCATCTCTACGCATTAATGAGTTTATCTTCTCGAGATTTCCTTCCCTTTATATATATCCTTCTTTGTCTTCTTTTGCTTTCTTTTTACTTTCCTTTTTATTTTCTCTGTAACTTTTCTTCATTGTTCTTCCGCAAGTTCCGCTTCTGCTACTGCAAAAAAAAAATTTAATTTCTTCTCCTTTTAGATCTTTTCTTCTTCTCCATTCCCATACTCAAAAATGCCTCCAAGTGGTCGTAAATATATATGATAATGAATTTGAAGAAATTCAAAAAGACTTTAAAGAAAAAGGTTTTACATTATTCACCATTCCTGATCATCATGGCCCTAAATCCATTCTTTCTGCTAAATTATTTTCTGATCATCGGTGTAGCAATGAAGAAATTATAGTCTCGCTCGGCCAACTTCTTGCTGGTCTTCCTATCCCTCTTTATAACCCTAGTTTTCCATTGTTTTACGAGATCCTTTCCCATGCAAATTTTTCGCGAGCCATCTATCAATTGTGTGGAGATTGCATCCGACTTATACTTGAGTTTGCCTATCACGGTGCAGGCTTGGGGTCTCTTTATCCATCGAAACTTAGAGATCCTAAATTTGCTGACTTAGAGATCATCCCTGGAAAGTATACCGTGGAGAGTTTCTTCGAGAATTACAAAGTAATCACTATGAAGAAAGAAAACACTCGCTGGGGAGTTCGTTTGAAAAAGAAAGAAAATGTTGCCAGCGAAAAATGCTAATGCAAGATATTGATTGGCATTCTAGCACTAACAAAACACCACGCCAATCAAAAGATGACAAATGGTGCGTCTTTCCCTTAACTCTGAAGGGACCTTACATCTCTGGTTCTAACATGCTACCCGAAAATCTCGCTGCGTATCAACCCTGGGTATTTAAGTGGCCCGAAAAGAAAGCAGAGGTATGCTTCCAAACTTCGCTCAGCATGTGATTCTCCATTAATTCCTATTCCATTCTTTTCTTATCTTGCGAAATTTTTAGATTGTGAAGTTGACAAAATATTACAACAAATCTCGGAAAGCAAGCGTCTTAACAGCATTGCGTGCGATCACGGATGAAGTAAGAAATACTCTTTTGCGTTATTATAACAATATTGTTGCCTCTATTTCTTACCTTCATGCGTGTACGAAGGTTGAAAATGGAGCTGTTCCAGAAGCTGAAGAACCTATCAAGGTTGCGAAAATTACAGGCAAGGATAAAGGTATTCTTCGCAAGAAGCAATCAACTGTCCCATCTTCAAAGAAACGAAGACTTCGCTCTCCCTCTCCTTCAAATGTTCAATCATATGAAAGCATGGATGAAGAATTTGAGACTTCTTTCGCAAATGAGAGTTCTTCCCCTGAATCATCTATAGCGCAATTGTCTGGCATATTCTCTGATTCTCTACAAGGGATAGGCAACATTCTTTTAACTAACACTTGTCGGGCACTTGCGAACATCTGTGACACCCTCTTAAAGATGATAATGAATCCCTTCACGGTGTTTCTAGATCTGTTACTCCAAGTTTCCTAAACTCGCTTGGTATTCTAGTAAACCTTCATTCCTCTAACTCGTTGTTAATTATAATTCAAAATTTATACCTTACTTTGATTTTTCTTTTTATTCTTTCGCAGGCTGGAAAGGCTTCTTACGCAGTTGCCTCTGACTTAGTTAGGAGATGTGAGAGCTTTGAAAAGAAGAACTCCAAGCTTAATAAGATGGCAGAGGAATCTCGCGGCACAAATGAAGAACTAGAAGCTGAGATTGCTGAACTTCGCAAGAAGAACAAACAGTTAGAAGTAGATTCCTCCACTCAACAAAATAAAATATCCAGCCTTCAACAGGCGAATAACCAACTTTATGGTAAGTAGTATTTCTTCTTCTCCTCTAATCCTCTTCCCATATTTTTCCCTTATTTGATTAATCATTTTTGCAGACATTTATGGTATTTCTGATGAAGCCACCTTTCTTCGCACCTTTCCCCACACTATGGATGATGATACCCTTCTCGAACGTCTTAATATTTCTTTAAACAGTTATACCAATGATAAAACAAACTCTCTTTCCTTAAACGAACTCAGATCCAAATTCCATCTCTTAGAAATTGACCATAGAAGCAGTTTGAAACTAGCTCACGACTTAAAACGCCGCTACCTTGACTCCAAAGATGAGATTAACAATCTAAGAGTTAAGATCAGTGATCTTATAGATGATAAAGATCGCATCACTAGTCAAGGTGCTCAAGCTTTAGAAAAATTTCACAAAACCTTTCTCGAAATCCAGCTTGAACGAGATGAAGTTAACCATAATAATGCCATTTTTGTCGAAAGAGAAAATCAAATTCGTTATCGTCTTCTTATAACTAATGATGATGAATTCTCTTGGGCTGCGAAAATCTTAGATGATACCAGAAATAATTTAGGTGTAAACGTTAGTCTCCAAGCTGATCATTCATCCTTGATCAAAGATATAATCTCTAACAGAGAAGGTTGTTAACTTTACTTTCTTACTGGTTATTCTTTTTTCATAAACTTTGCTTGAGTTATTGATATGTTATTGTTTATCCGCAGAGGCTGAGAAGGACTTTTGCAAAAAAATTGAAGAATTGGAGACTCAAACTAAATCTCTTGAAGCAGAAAAGATGGAACTCGCAGAAGATTTATCTACTCGCAATGATAAATGCCAACGGCTCAAGAATCAGTTGAAGCTCACCGTTGCCAACTTCCAGAATGACATTCATAACTTTCGCAATTAAACTATCATGAAGGTCTGCGATGATAACCGCATTTCCCACTCTATGTATCCCTGCCTCTTAGATGAAATTCCTTCGAATGTATCACTTCCAGACCTTTCGGATAGTGACGATAGTGAAGAATAAGAAGAAGTTGAAGAAGACATTGATGAGGAAGAAGAAGAATCGAGCAAGAAATAATTGTCCTTTTCTTCACTAACTTTTCCTCTTTTTGTGACGCATGTACATCTTTTATTCCTTGATCTTTATGTAAATCTGTCAACGCGATCCGCCAGCTTTCCAAAATCTCTCAATATAAGTTCTCTTCTTTTTGCTTTACCTGTATATATTAGAAAAGCAATCCTTATTCGCAACAACAATCAAAGATTAGTAATCAATATATAATCGACATATATGCATTAATCTATCAGGTGGAAGCAAATAACATTTGCCTCTGTTAAGCATTCCCATACTTGCCTCTGTTATTTGTTTTCAAATGAGAGATTAATCATGCCGCAATGGTGTACAGGATTCTGTGCGTCATTTTCGCTATCCTATTTGTATTTTTCTGCGAAATCTCGCTATGATAAATTCGCTATCATATGTATCTTGGGATTTTCCGAAATTCCATTCAATATTATTATCTTGTGTGGTCTTATCTTGCCTTCCTAAGTAAAGGTCTTATTTTGCCACTCTTTATATTTGCGACAAAATCGCAAGACGTCTTTACATTTCTATGTATTGACCTATTGATTTTGCCTTATCATTTTCTTGTATTTTTGCCTCAGCAGGATATTTTTCATGTGACAATATGACAGGCCTAAATATTCTTGCTAACGTAAAGCCCCATGACATTTCCGTCTTGCGACGAAATCGCAGGACGTCTTTACACTTTCGTGCACCGACCCATTGATCTCGTCTTATCTTTCTCTAGTATTGTTACCTCTGCAGGATCGTTGCACAAATATGACAAGCCTTAATACTCCCATGAGTAAAAAATCTCATGACATTTGCGTCTTTGACACTTATCGCCTCCCTAATGGAGGGTGCCGCCCTTATCCTCCCCCAGGGTTGCCCCTTCAAGGAGACGTACCTCTACCATACAAGGTTGGCTCCTCCCATCCGGTCTTAATAACAACCAGTTGTTTTCGCGGCCTTTTATCCCTTCGCCGATATGGCTCATGGTTAAAAGACCGCACCCTAAGTGGAGTTTTCTTCGGGCCGAGTGCATCATAGCCAAGACTTGCCAAGAATTTCCGAGACGCTTCAAACGCCCCAGGCACTCTTGGATCAACCGTGTACCTCGGCGCATTGATCGAGTTCTGCACTCCTTAGGAGAGACCTTCTTACCTTAGTCGCCCAACCTAAGTCATAAGCTTAAGCTGGGAATCCAAGGCGCCTCTCCTGGATGGATTTAATAACCCCAAGTCTCCATGACCCAGGTTCCGGGGCGGTGTAACCTTTCCCTGAGTCATGTAATAGGTCTCCCCTTCAATGACGCACTTTAGGTCTAACATTTGCCTCTTGCGAAATTTTATTCGCGAACTACGGTGTACGCCAAAGTTGGGTGCCTCTATCTTTTTTGTTTATTCTCGTATTTTCTTTTATTTTCTTTTGTAAAATTCATAATTCTCGCGAAATGATCGCATTTTCATTCTTTTGAATATAACTTCTGCGAAATTAACGCAGGTCTTCATTCTCACTGCTGAAAATTGAAATTAGCGCATTTTTCATTATTTTTTTTTTCGGTAAAAGATATTTTTTGAATACATCTTTTGCGTTCAACTTTGTTTTCTTCTTTGCTCAACTTCATCAATTTCATTCTCATTTCACATTTTGAGCTTCTTACCTTTGTCACCTTGTGTTTGTGCTTCCTTAAGTTCTCGCACACTATTGATGATCTTATTTCGCAAAACATTCTTTACTTGTTTTGGGTCGTCACCATCTCTTGTACCATACTTCTGCAGATATTTTTCGTCATTCACTGCAGTTTTATCTCCTTCTAGTTCATACTTTCCTTCTTCAAGCACCTTTGTTACTGTGTATGGACCCTCCCATCTGTTCGCATGTTCATCTCCATCATCCTTCTGAAAAATGGGCTGTAAAAGTAATACCAACTCTCCTTTGCGAAATATTCGCTGAAGCTCATTCTCAGCAACCATTGATTTCGCAGAAATCGCTTCTCTTCCATGTTCCACTGCGTCTACCATCAATCGTTCGCCTCTTTGCTTTTCTCTGACATTTTGCTTCCAGTTGATCTTTTTAGTTACTCTCTCTCTTCACATTTTTCTACGTCGATTGCATGACATTTTCTCCCCTCAACCCAATCTCCTCTTATAATTCCAACACCACTAGGATGAGGAAACTTAATGCATTGATGGAAGGTTGAAGCTACTCCCAGAATCCCATGCAGCCAAGGTCGACCAATCAACGCGTTGTATGGTGACTCTATATTAACAACACATAACAGAATTTCGGAAGATAATCCCTTCAAAAGAATTCGCATGGTAATCTCTCCCTTGGGCTTGTTCGCAGTACCATTAAAACCATAAATCTTATAAGTCGAAGGTATCAAATCTTCATCCTTTCCCCCTATAGTTTTGTAGGTATGGTAAAATAGAATATCTACAGAACTTCCAGTATCAATCAATATTCTATTGATCTCCCATGAATCCTCAGCTACATCATCTTCATCTTCCTTTGGTTTCGGGTTGATATCTAACTTTACCACTTAAGGATTATCATGCATTTCTCCTCCTTCAGGAATTTCTTCGGCTGTAAAGGAAATAGGTTGTTTCTGCCATTCTTTTAGTGGCGAGACTTTCGCAATATTCATAATTTCTCTACCGTCAACATCTCTTGCGAACACTCTGCTCAGAACGTTATCATGAAAATCTTCGATTGTTTTGTATGAATGTACAATAAAATTGCAGAATAAGTTTTTTGCTTTCGATCCAACTTCAATTAAAAATGTATCTTCTCTTTTCGCTGCATTTGCTCTGCGATCTTCTGGTAGTGGTGGTAATGGTAAAGGTTGCGGTTGTCTTATCAGAAAATGGTTCAACTTGCCTTGGTATATCATTTTAAGGATAATTCTCTTTATATTTCTGCAATCATTTGTGGAATGTCCATGAAAATGATGATATGAACAGAATTCATGAGTTCTGTATTTCGGTGGTGGCTCCTTCCCCATGTTCCAAGGTGATGGGATATTTTCCATCAAAATTATGGCTTCCCATATCTTTTCCACACTAGCATTTAAAGGAGGCATTATTATTTCTTCCCATACTACCCTGTTAGATCCTTGTCCCCTTTGATAGTTATTCTTCTGTCCTCCATAAGTTTCTTGAGGTTGGTCAAGTCTCCGAATCTTGTTATTTCCGCCACGATTATAGAACCTCCTCTCTTTCTCGAACTCTTCTTGATCTCGACTTCCCATCGCAACCAACTTTTGTTGACCTTCGATTTCCATTTCTTTTTGCAAATCTTGCGAAGTGCTCGCCACTGTGTTTGTTAATCTGGGCAATAAGCTTGAATTCGCAATTGTTGAGCTTGTATTCGCAACTGGGTACGACTCCATCTCATTTTGTCTCTCCTCAAGAGCAATGTATTCCTCTTGGAACTCTTGCAACTCAGTCATTGTGATAGTATTCTTGATCCTAAATATTTGAACATACGTACATTTTTGTTGCGAACATTGCATTAATGAATGATAAAATAAGGTATCTTTCATCCACACGGCCAGCCATGTTACTGCATATTGTCTTCCACCTCATAGTTAAATGCTTCAAACTTTCGCCAATTCTTTGTTTCAATCCAAATACATCTTCAATGCCATGACGCAATGAATTGTTACTTATGTAAGCTCCTAAGAACACCGTTTGTAGTTGATTAAAAGATGCTATGGTATCCTTTGGCAATCCTTCAAACCATTTTAACGCCTCTCCCGTTTAGCTTGATGCAAAGTATTTGCACAACACATCGTCATGGTTCTCCCATTGCAGCATGCATCTCACGTAAGCTTTGATATGTTGAACGGCACAAGTTGTCCCATCGAAGACGCTGGTTAATGTAGGTAAGTTGCATTTTGGCGGTATTCCCCTTAACTGTACTTCTTGTGTAAACGGCGTCTTCAGCCTTCCTCTATTGCTTCATCCAATTGTTTTCTACCTCCTTCTCTTCTATTACTGAGCATTCCCTTCATCTCTGCCAATTCTCTTAAAATTTGTTCATTCGTGCCTGACCCTTGGTCCATTGGTCTCTTTAATCTTGCTTCTCTTCTTCTACGTTCATGTCTATCTTGTCTTGCGAGATTTTGTAATTCCTCTTCATCCTCTTCTTCTCGCCGCCCTCTGCGATCTTCTCTTTCACCCCTTTCATGCATTCGCACATGGTTGCGTCTTTCATCTTCTCCTATGCGCTCTGGTTCATTCCTCACTATTTCTCTTTCTCGCCTTTCAATCCTTCCTCGTGTTCTATCTTCTTCTTCATTAATATTATCGTTGTTGCGAATCCGTTCGCGCCTTCTTTCCCGGTTATCATGATTGTTCTGACGTATAGCCTCCACGAAACTCTTGTTCTTCAATTCCTCGCCTTCTTCTTCTTTCTCTTTCGCAAGCTATACGTGTTTGTTCGGCATTTCGCCTCTCAATCTCATCCTCCACTGTTTGTCGATTCCTTTGTATTTCTCTCCCATATAATATCCTTCTTCCTTCCTCCCGGTTTTCTTCACCATCTTGATTACTTCATCCATGATGTTGCTCATCTCTCTGATCTCTATCATTTTGTTCAATATGATAATTTTCTTCATATTGGATATAGCGATCTTCAGCTATTTCTCTCTCTTCATGATGTCCATCATCAAGATTTTGCATCTCTTCTTGAATGTTCTCCACGACACCTACTTCGAGCGAGTCTCGTCTTGCTTCTCTTCTAATCGATCTTGAATTTGATCTTTTAGTACTTCTCGACCTTATATTTTGTAGCCTTATATTTTCCATTCTCAACTCATGATTTTGTCGTGTTAAATTTGCACGTTCTTCTGCTTCTAATCTCCTTTCTTCAAATATCCTCTGTCTTAGTGTCTCTAGTGTTTCATTCCCCTCTTCTCCATGGATTATTCCTCCTTCTACTCGCCTCAATTGTTGTGTTTCTTCTATTCCCTTTGTTGAGTCCGTCCTCCAAGTGTGTACACTGACTCTATCGTAATCAATGTTTCCACCTTGTATTGGTGTCTGCTGAATTGGGAGTTGAATTCGTTCTTCTCCTTCGTTTCTTGTTCCCATCCTAGAAGATTCTCCCATTTCCTTTCTCCTCCTTCCTGCAATTCTTGTGCTTCTCCTTAACATCTTTTCAATTTTAGTGATCTCTTACCAATTTCACAAATTCTTCACCAATCTCTTAAAACCTTCCTCAAATCTCTCTCTGTTTCTAGCGCCAATATGTGGTTGCAGGATTTCCTACAACCACACCCCTCCAAGATTATACACTGTTCTAACCAAATTCCATGATCAATTAGCAAAGTTTTATTTATCTTTTTGATGAATTTTACAAAAGTAATAAGAATACCAGGAAATCAAAATAACTTTGGACTTTCTCTCTCCTATTTGTTCTCCTCTCACTCTCCAAAAAGATCTCTCCCATCTCGACTTTGCTTGGTCCTTTATATAGGATATTACATAGTGGATGACAAACTAAGCTTGACCTTTATTTTCGGATCGATCTGCGTCATTCTCGCAAGCTTACAAGGGTTTTCTTCGCAAGGTAATCCCGATCTTCGCAAAATCTTCACACTTTCCTTATGACTAAGCTGACGTCACTCGCTACATCACTTCTCTAACACTCTGCGATGACCTTCGCAACACCCTTTAGTTAAAACTTCGCTGAGATATAACTGTTGCGAGATTCTGTTCCTACAGAAATAATGTTCTCTTCAACCAGATTTCTTCTTTTTTTGGAACAGGATTCTCTTCATCTTTTTGAGAAGTCGTTTCACCTCATCTTCTAGAACAGTAACATCCATCTCCTCTTTGTTAAATGAAGTTGCCGAAACAGCTACAGTACCATTAGAAGACGATGAGTCTTCTGGAGTTGATAACTAAGCTTCTTTATCGTCATGTGAAATTTTATGGAAAAGTTTAGCCATAGCAAGGTTATACTTACGTTTTCTTACAGCAATAATAATCTTAAGTTCGTCGAGATCCCTCATTATTCTCCAGTCATATTCTCTGCTAAGCATTCATTTAAGCATAATACATTTATATTCACGTTTAGCTTCAGCTATAGCAAACTTAACTTCTTCGAGATCCTTCAATAGTTTCTTTTATCTTTCCTGGTAAATTTTCCCATTGTCAAAAACGAATAAAACTGTCTAAAGAAGAAAAGAAAACTAGTTTTTTATTTTTTTATTTTTTTTATTTTTTTAGGGTTTGAGTTTGCGGAAGCGGTTTAAGGATCGGATTTTAGATAAGAATCTAAAATCGTTGGTTGTGGTACCAACTAATGTAGAACAATAGGTGGGAGAACGCAATACGGAGATTGCAAGGGATACGAAGAGATGAAAAGGATGCGAATTGACGATATTGAAGAAGAGATAAAAGAAAAGATAAAAAGAGAATTCGTATAAACAAATAATAAGATGATAATAATATTGTTTGAAAGATTGTTAACCTAAGACAATCGTATGCCTGTTTATATAGGCTACTCGGTACCTAAAATAACTAGAGTTCTAAATAAAGAGAAATTCTAAAAAGGAAATAACAATTACTTGGAAAATAAGGTAGATGTCCTACATCAAGAACTCTCCCCCATTTGATGTCATTCCAAAGATAAACAACATGAGCGACCTTACTTTTACAAGAAAAGAAGAATTTCTTTGGACATTAACAAATCACATGGATTTGTATCTAGTAAACTCGATAAATTAATCACAAGTAGACCTTATAGATTAATTTAGTCGGAAATGCTCAACATAAGAAAACTTACGGAGCCATACAATACTTTCACATAGAAGTGGATCAAGGAAAGATCAATATTGCGGAATTTTCAAAAGTTCATTCTATCTTTTATCAATATTTGCATAAAGACATAATAGACTTAACTTTTGAGCATACATGAGATAATCATAGTTCACGGACGTAAACACAACATATCCCATAAAATATTTTTGCAATATATAAAACCAATAAATACTGCAAAATCATCTTCCAAGTAACTTGGAATATAATTAAATAAATCTAAAAACATTGCAAGATGAAAATTGTTGGCAATAGCTATGTGTAATCACGATAATTGCTATTCCAAACCCTAGTTATCTTTCTTAAACATAAGAATAATTTCTCATAAGAAGTTACCTAGACATAAAACAAATCAACTCCTAAAAATCAAAACAAAAACGTGTTAAAATTAAAGCACACTTTTGGAACTCTCACGGGTTTTAAGACCTTTGAGCTTGTGATTGACAGTATCTACTGCTTCTTTGGAGAAGATATCCTCATTGAGAAGATCTTTAACATGCGTCTTAATGAGAACAAGGTCAGAATTAACCTTTTTTAACTCAGTTCGTAACATATCGAGACCTTTCATAGTATCAACGAGCTGCAATTTTGCTTCCTCAAAGTATTTAAGAAAATCATGAACAACTTCAGCAGAAACCATCTCATCATGCTATACATCTTGATGGGCATATGCATAATAGCATGAGACATCAGGATAGTCTTCAGAGTTTTGAGATTCGACAACGTCATCTTCTACCAGTGTTCTTTTCTTCTTCCCTTTGGAACCGTAACCAATACCTTTATCAAGAAACCCTTTCGTAAAATCACAAGTGCGAGAAGGAGACGACATTCTTGATAAGAGAAAATAACCTAGAGTGAGATAACTCAAATCAATAGGATAGGTATATAAACGGTTTCTCAGGGAATATATTTTTTAGGGTTTTTAGAGTTGGTTCGTGACATGTAACAACGGGTACCCGTTCGAACACAAACTTAACCCACAAAAGGAAACTTAGAAAAGCTATAAAGTTCCTTCCACAAAGTGTAATGGGAACACAACATAATTTTGCTACGTGAAAATTTTCTTCCACAAATCTTAGCTCAATAAATTTTATATTCTCACAAGAGGAAAATTTAGAGCACAAGAGTAGCACACTAAGACTTTGTAACAACTTAATTTGCAAAACTCAGAAACTAAAAAATAGACACTTTAGAAAAATTCTCAACAAAATAAAATACTTATGCCAGAAATGTCTATAAGCGATAGTCAGGCTATGAACGAGAAGAAAATAGCTCACTAAACAGAGAATATTTTGTCAACAAGTATACCTGATTATTAGTTCATCTTACTCACCAGGAATTTTCATGAGTAAGATTTCGAACCTTGTGATTGATTAACACAAGTATGCGCTTTATGCTCATCAAATGAATATTGTTTATAGTTAATCCTCTTTTTTCTTGTAATTTTTGGAGGAAACCCTTTTTGAAGTGGAAAAGTATCATAAAACTTACTATCATCAAAATATGAAACCAAGTTTGTATCCTTACCTGAAGAAGTTTGTCTTTAGGAATTTGACAGCCTGTTGATAAGATTTTTGTACCCTTCAATATCAGATTTAGGTTGTCCTTCATATCTCCATTGTTGTTTACACCTTCTGGTACTTTTTTCACTCTTTGAACAACATTCCCCTTCTTAGTCTGAGGAGGACCTTTTTTACATCTCCTTGATCGATTAGTGTTAAAGCTATTATTACATGTTCGAACATTAGAAGAGCATATCGAACTGACTTTCCTGGAAGATTTCTCAGGGTGAGTACTAAAACCGATTGGTTTAGACATATGAATGTCAGTTACACCTTTGATTATTAAATCTAAGGTGTGTTGAAGTCGACCAATATAATCGTCATTCAACCTTAAGTTGCACTTCCGTCGAACATGTCCTTTTGAATCACAAAAGACACACACTTTCTGATCACCTGAGTGATTAGAGTGAATAGGTTTAACACCATCGTTAGGAGACTTCTTTCTTCTGTGAGATGTGGTGATTCCTTGATCATAGGAAGTTACATGCACATCTTTAGCAATAGGAAGAGTTTGCAATTTAGCTTCTGAAACTGGTTTCATTAGAGAAACATGATTACAAGTAGTCATGTTTTCTAACACCACAGTTCTGTCAGAGGAAATTGGTATAGTAGACTTTTTAGAATAATCCTTACATTGAATAATATATTTACTCAATAGACGCTTAATTTCCAAAGCATTCTTCTCAAGTTTGGCCTCGAGTAAAGTTTTTGAAGAACTTAATTTGGCCGTTTCTTTGCGAAGAATCTTTAATTGAGAGTCACGATCATTAACCATACCAATAAGCATATTGACTTTGTGTTTCAGCCTATTTACCTTAGCGGACTGGATTCTAACTTGTCTTAGAATCACTGCACTTTCTTGGGATGCTTCCCTTTCTACTTCAGAGTCAGACTCGTCAGTAAGATAAAAAGGATAACACTTATCAATGTTTGCATGTTTCATAGGAACAATATGTTCATCTATATTTGAGTCAGACAAGTCTTTCTCTTTAATAGATTTCATAGAAACATAACTTCTATTCCTGGTAATGCGTTTGTCAGAGATATCACTTTTATCCATAAAGTCAGATTGCTACAAACACAGACTTATGAGGTCTTAACGTGTTTGCCTGCTCTGATACCAATTGAAAAATCGGGGGTACAACAACCACACCCAACAATTCGTTCGGCAATCTGTATGGACTAAACTCCAATATAATTCCGAGAGCACCAACTTAAAACCGAGCTCAATCAAGAAAATATCAAAGAGCTTTATTTATATTTTATTTATATTTCTGATTGATATCAATAAAGACCAATGCACAAGTGCTAATCAATTTAATCAAACAAATTGAATCCGTGATATTTCAATTATTGATATGAGAAATAACAAATGATAGGTGATAGGATTTAATATCTATATTTAAAGATTAATATCTTATGTTTACAAGTGCAATGGAGTCAATCAAAAAGAAGTGAAAATAGCTACAAAATATCCAACAAACAAGGTCAAATACAAGATTTATCAACTAGAGGACGAGAAGGTGAAACAACGACAACATTCGTAACTGATATTTCAATTATATAAACAAATATAATGCCACCCCACCGAAAAGAAATAACACAAACACTTATTTAATAGGGGGAAGTTTAAATATTGTTAACGAGAAAACGGGCAAATCCTTAAAAACCTCGGGACCTGAAGACGCAGAGATATTTGAACATTAATCGAACGTTGAATGATAGGAGTTTGGTCGGTGATGTTGCCGCATTAGAGACGAGGAAGAACACAATGGGGTAAAAGAAGACACTAGCCTACTACAAGTTAACGTGGACATTGGTTGTTTACGGTGATGGAATGGACTCGAGTTGGCGGGGATGATAAGTGATGGATAAAGAAGCTTGAGAAGGTAATGTAGTTGAGCCCTAACCAAGTCTCACGTGATGATGGTTGGAACACGACAGTGGAATATTGATGAAAGAGAAGTTGAAGTTCTATTGAGTTGTGGTTGTGATGAAGCCGATAGGAGAATGAGGCTCAACGGAAGTTTTGGCAGGAAGGGGAGGTGAACTCGAGGGAGGTTAGTCGTGATGAGAGTCGGTTCAAGTCTCCAGAGGAGTTCGAGCTCTGAGTCCGGTCTCAGCAGTAATTACAACGGGCCGGTTTTCTCCGCTGGACGTTCCTTGCGCTATATATAGAGAAGCCTAGGCAACAATTTGGGATATCATCTTATATCTTTATCTCTTTTATCTATTAATCTTTTGCCTCTACTTTGTTCTAAAACTTCTTGTTATGAACTCCATGAATATGAGCTAGAGTTTTCTTTTGGTTATGAATTAGTTGATTTCCAAACATGAATTTTTGTGCAATAAATTAGTTTTTCTCTCATATTATCGTTTATATTCACTATTAATATTGTTACATGATTTGAATGCGTGTTTAGTCGAGTCGCGAATCGATTGAGTTTGCTTTCATCTTTATTGCTAGATTAGGGTTGTTATACGAAAAAGTGATAATTTCGATTGCAAGTAGCATAAATAAGATTATAGTTTGTAGTGATATATTCTTATGATCTTATGTGAACCATAACCTTTGTTAAACCTGGATTAGTGCTTTTACATGTTCGATTGCTTTGATTGGCCTCGATTTCATTTAACTTAATGCATCTAGGGAATTAAACTTGATTCTTTTAGGTAGAATTCATATTCGCATCTTTTAATGTGTTTGTTGATGACATGAGGAGATTTTATGGATATTTTTGCGATCAAGGTACTAGTTATTGTGATTACCTGCTTTTATTTAGTTTATTATAATCACAAAATCCCTGTTATTTATAGGGAACCGAAACAATTTGACAACCTAGACCTCTCTATGGGATCGATCCTTTCTTGCCCTTGATTCATTATATATTTTGAGTAGT
The DNA here is from genome assembly GCA_023531295.1 of Papaver armeniacum. Classification (NCBI taxonomy): domain Eukaryota; kingdom Viridiplantae; phylum Streptophyta; class Magnoliopsida; order Ranunculales; family Papaveraceae; genus Papaver; species Papaver armeniacum. The sequence goes on from JAJJWW010002424.1 coordinate 169,304, forward strand.
AAGAAAGTGTAATTATATTTGTGCGACAACCGGTCAACAAACACCGTGAAATATTGTTAACGAGGAAACCGAAAATCTCACCCACAACTAAGAGTTGCTACGACCCGAAGTCGAAGACTTATAAACAAATCCGACTCCCACGGATATGTCTATTATTTTATTCTTTTTGTTTTGTCTTTTGATAAATCAAGGTGAACAGGAACCAATTGATAATCCGGTCTTATACTCCGGAAGAGCAGCCTAGAAATATCAATCACCTCACAATAACTTAACTATATGGTGATAGAAGAAGTTATTGCGGAATCACAAAGTCTGAGACGAAGAACTGTTGTGATTACTTTTTATATCTTACATATCGGAGATGAATCTCGAGCAAATCTTAGATAAGATAGTACTCAATACAATAGAACAAGTAAGATCAGAATACGCTGCTACAGAGAAAATAGTTGGATTTGGCTTCACGAATCCCAAATGAAGTCTTCAAGTCGTTAACCTATAATGGTTTTGGAAAAAACCTAGGTTAAAAGAGAATCGACTCTAGTACACAACTAGGACACAGGAAGGTGCCGGGATTGGGTTTTCCAGTTGATAAAGTTCTCCCTTATATAGTCTTTCAAATCAGGGTTTGCTTATAATCAAAGCTAAGATAGCTTAGTAACAAAGCATTCAATATTCACCGTTAAATGAAATCCTGATTTAAGATTCAAGCTAAGTCTACTTAGAAATTAAACAATTAATCTCCATCGTTAGATGGTCTTAGCTTGTTACACACAAATGAAATATACCTTCGTTTAGATATGGGTAACCGTACCTAAACGTGTATATTGAGTTGGCTCAATAAAATTTAACCGAAGTTAGCCATATGAACACTTTTGTCTTAGATGTATTCATCTAACACTTCTAGACCAAAAATGATGATCAATCAATCATGATAGATAATCAAATGAATATAATTTTGCTTCAAATAGAGTTGTTCAATTGTTCACTATCTCATAGAAATATATATGAACAAATTGAAATAAAATCAGACTGATTCGTAATTGTACAAAATACTTATACAAGAATCAATTCATGAACATTAAACCACGGTTTGCAAAGTCTTGCATTCCTTAATTCATAAATGTTTTAGTTCATGAGTATGAGAACCATACATTACCGATTTTAGAACTTAACCACTGTGTTCGCAAACCAGGTGCGCAAACAGCAGCTCCGGACCTTGGCATGTCAAGCCGTTCAGCAAACCGGGTTCGCAAATATCGTCCGGACCCAAAGGTAAAACCGTTTGCATACTAGGTACGCAAACAAGGTTTCGAACTCGAATCATACCATCTGAGCCGCATACTAGGTATGCATACCGTGTTGCATCCAGACATGGGTAATTGTTCTAAACTCTCATTTCAATCATTGAAACATCCTTAGAAGACGACAATGGTTGTCTCACACATACCATTAGCTTATAAGTAATTTTCAAGTGATCGAATGATCAATACAAAACTTTCCAAGTTAACATCAAATGACTGTCTCACACAAATCATGTAAGATGTTCAAGGTAATTTTCACATGATCATCTTTTGACTTAATATTTAGTTTCCAAGAAATAAATTATCTCCAACTAAACTCGTCAAGAATATGATGAACGTAGCTAAAGCCTTCTAACACATATTTCGATAAATAGATACGCGAGATAAACTCGGCTCGAAATATCAAATGTGTATAATGTAAAATTCTATATATCTATACGACTTAGTCTCATTAGAAGGTAGAATAGAATAGACTTATGACTGATTGATAAGTTTTAGTCTCCATATACCTTTTGTTGATGAAGTTCCTCCAAGCTCCTCAGTAGATCTTCTTCTTCAATTGGTGAATGCCGGAATCTAAAGCTCAACTACACATTTTATCCTAATCCTAGACATAGCTATAAGTAGACTAGAAATCAAGTATATAGTTTTGATCAACTAAACTTGACAAATAAGCTTGAGATAGCAACGCTTGCGAGTTCGGCCGAGCAGTGCTCTAACAAGGTTGGCTAACTACACAAACTTTAATGAAATACTTATAAATTTTTACTATACCTCAAGATAAAGAGGTTGTGAATGCCATGATTGTATTGATTTGGCATGATTTTGTCTTGGAGGAGAGGTTCTAGTCAAGTAAGTTGAATATTGCGAAATTGAAGAATGGTTGCGGTTTATACCACAATCTAATGACTTCTCAGTGACTCAGCATGGTTTGGTTTCCTCGGTGAGTTGATAACTGAATCTCGAGGTGATCAAAATCGACTAGATTGAACCTCTAGATGGAATCTATATAGCTAGGAATTACCTTTGATGGAAGCTATACAGTTAGGAATTACCTTTGAAATTGAGTATTCATCCAAAGTATATCACGAGGAGGAATTATATCTCAGTGCCTTTTCAACTGCCTTCCTTTCAAAAAATTTGACCTTAAATGTTTAAATCGTATAATCTGCATAGAAGTCACAAATGGGAAGAAGAAACTATAAAAATAATAGCAAGTAACGCATGCTTTGACTATATGAAATACTTTCGACAAAACAACAACTTTGTGAACAATAAAAAAAGTTTGAATAGTCTAGAGTGGTCATAAAGGCTTTGATTTTCTTATAGTAATCATGTACAGAAAAGTGATGTCCACGACCAAGACACTTGGTACGGAGAGTGGTGTCAGAATCGTTTCGAACATGTTTGTCACTCAAATTCCTTGTTTGAGAATAATTATTAAAAGATCTTCTTTTCCTCCGTCTATGAGTTTTCTTAATTTGTTGAACAAACAATGACATGGTAGAATTTAAGATATTCTCATCTTCTTTGACAATTTGTTTAGGACAAAGGATAACATGATCATCATCTATAACTGAGCTTAGATGATTAGCTTGTCTTCTCTGTTCGAAATTAAAGATCTTTAACTTCCCAACAAGGGTCCTTCTAGAAAGTGTAGAAAGATCGTTTCCTTCAGTGATAACATGTTTCTTAGACTCGTAACAATCTGGTAAAGATCTCAGAATTTTTATCAGAATATCCCGTGCAGGAATAGTCTTTCCTAACAAATGACAAGCGTTCACTATTTCCGACAATTTGTGATTAAATTCCTCAAACGAATCCTCATTAGCCATATAAAGGTTTTCCCAGTCAGAAGTTAGGTTTTCAATTCGTGCTTCCTTTTCAACGGAATTCCCTTCAAATATGGTTTCCAAGATATCTCAAACATCTTTTGATATAGAGCACTTAGACACGTGATGTTAAAGATCTTGGCTTATAGTGTGGATAATAACATTTTGTTAGAGCACTGCTCGGTCAAACTCGCAAGTGTTGCTATCTCAAGCTTGTTTATCAAGTTTAGTTGCCAAAACTATAAGTCTTGATTTCTAGTCTACTTATAGCTATGTCTCGGATTATGATAAAATGTGTAGTTGAGATTTAGACTTCACGGCGTTCACGATTGAAGACGAAGAACTACTAAGGGGAGCTTGTGGAACTTCATCAACAAAAGGTATGTGGAGACTTAAACTCATTTATCACTCAAAAGTCTATTTCTACTCTATATCCTATTGAGACAAAGTCGTATAGCTATATAGACTTTAATTTATACACATTTGATATTTCGAGCTGTGTTTAACTCGCTTATATATTTCTCGAAATATGTGTTGGTAAGCTTTCAATTTAACCAAAATCATCTTTTATTCTTGACGAAAGTCAAAAGATGATCATGTGAAAATCACCTGGTAACATCTTATATGATTTGTGTGAGACAGTCATTTGATGTAGACTCACAATGTTTCGTATTGATCATTCAATCACTTGAAAATTGCTTTGAAGCTAATAGTTTGTGTGAGACAGCTATTCTCGTCTTCTAATCAATGATTGAAATGTGAGTTTAGAACAATTAACCATTGACTGGATATAACACATTATGCGTACTTGTATGCTAATTGTTGTAAAAGTATTCCAGGTCCGGGAATCTAGTATGCATACCCTTATGCGTACTGATTTAACAGTTGAAGTCCGAGAACTATAGTATGCGTATACGTTTGCATACTAACTTCAACTGAGTTCGGTTGTAAAAGACAGTATGCGTATACGTTTGCATACTGGCGGACACAGACCAAGTCCGACAACTCTAGGTATGCGTACATGTTTGCATACTTGAGTGGGTTAAGTTCTAAAATCGGTTAAGTATGTTTACATACTCATAAACAAATATATTTATATAATAAGGAATACAATCTTTGCAAACCGTGGCTATAATGTTCATGAATTAATTCGAGTGAATCAAAACCGATTTTGCTTCAATCGTGTCTTGTATACTTCTATGAGAATATAAACAATTGAACAACTCTATAACTAGTTTCATTTAAGTCATTTGAACTAGTTGTGTTAAGATGAACAAGGTTGATATGAAAGTGTTCATATGGCTAACTTCGGTTAACTATTTTTGAGCCAACTAAGTGTACATGTTTAAGTACGGTTACCCATATCTAAATGAAGGTACATTTCATTTGTGTGTAACAAGATAAGTCCATCTAACGGTTAAAAGATATTGGCTTGAATCTAATCAGGTTTTCATCTAACGGTGAATATTGATTGCTTTGTTCCAAAGTTATCAAACCCTGATTTGAAGACTATATAAGGGAGAACTCTAGCAACTCGGAAACCTAATCCCCACACCTCCTGTGTGATACTAGTTGCGACTAGAGTCGATTCTCCTTTAACTTAGGTTTTTCCTACAACCATTATAGGTTAACGACTTAAAGACTTCATTGGGATTCTGAAGCCATACCCAACTATTTTCTCTGTAGTTTCGCGTTCTGATCTTACTTTGTTCTATCGTATTGAGTAATATATTTTATAAGATTTGCTCGACATTTATCTCCGATAGGTAAGATACAAAAGTAGTTACAAACATATCCGTCTCATCGTTTGTGATTCCACAATAACTTGTTCTACTACCATATAGTTAAGTTATTATTAGGTGATTGATATTTTTAGGTTGTTCTTCGGGAATATAATTAAGTCCGGTATATCAATTGGTTCCTGTTCACCTTGATTTATCAAAAGACGGAACAAAACTCGTAGGTATTTCTGTGGGAGACACATTTATATATTCAATAGACTTTTTTGTGTGAGACAGATTTGTTTATCAAGTCTTCGACTTTGGGTCGTAGCAGCTCTTAGTTGTGGGTGAGATCAGCTAATAGAATCAAGTGCGTCGAGTCTTGCTGGGATTCAGAGACGTAAAGAACGCGATTGTACCTTGATCAGTGTGAGATTGGTTAGGGCTCAACTACATTCCGATCCGAAGTTAACTTAGAGTTGGCTAGTATCTGTAGCGGTTTAATACAGTGTGGTGTTCAAAGCTGGACTAGGTCCCGGGGTTTTTCTGCATTTGCGGTTTCCTCGTTAACAAAATTTCTGGTGTCTGTGTTATTTCTTTACCGCATTATATTTTCCATATAATTGAAATATCACAGGTTGTGCGTAGTTCAATCAATTAGAGAATCCAACCTTTGGTTGTTGATATAAATTGATTGACACTTGAACATTGGTCTTTGGTACAGTTCAAGTTGTTTCTCATAATAATCAGGCTCGCGGATTCTATCCATTTGATTTGCTGATTACATTGAGAAACAGAGATACAACTCTTGAATATACTTTTCCTTGATTGAGTTTGACTGTCTAGTTGATTCTCTTGAAAGTATATTGGTGTTAGTCCTTACAGATTGCCTAAACGAAATATTGGGTGTGGTTGTTAGACCCCCGGTTTTTCAATTGGTATCAGAGCAGGCAAACGCTATAAACCTAATAAGTTTTTGTTTGACTGATCCTTAAAGTCTGTCCTTATGGGAAATTACTTTGGGAAACTTGTTCTGGGCATCTGTAATGCACACCAAAATTCCTTAAAGATTGTTCAAAGCTTATTATCTACAAGACCTCTGGTCTCTCAAGATAATCTCGTTCCATCTAAGACATTGGAAAACTTAGATGATGAAAAACAGTGTAAAGGAAAAAATAAAAGTTCTTCTAAGAAAAATTATTCAAGAAAACTTGGTCAAAGCTCAAGGATATGGAATCTCACTAGATTATTTCTTAATCTTTTTGAGGAATATTATCATGATGGATCAATTGACAAAGATCTATTTAAAGCTTTTGAAGGCGTTTTTAAATTCTTAGAAAGACTCAATTCGATTGAGGAAAAGAGTCGTTCTAATAAAAGTGATGTACCTGTCAAATCATGTATTCATGATGTACGAACTAAGCTTGCTACCAACTCATGTGAAATTGATAAAAAGATTTCTGGTGAGTTTGGTGTAGGTTTCAATTGTCGGAAATCGTCATTCCTTGATCATAAGAAAAATGAGTTAAAAAGTTCTATTAACCCTGAGTATCATCATTACTATATATGATTATGATTATACTTCTGGTACATTTCACAAATATCAACCGGAGACGTTGCATGAAGTTCACTCTGCACACCTAGCCACTTGGTAACAAGCTTGGTTCTACCCCATTTGTATATAACTTGAGATGGGGCAAGTAACGGTTTGATTATTTTTGTGTCTGGGTTAATTAGCTTTTAATATTTTTTTTGAAAAAAAAAAAAAAAAAAACTCCTTGATAGATTTATTCTCTATCTGTCTACCCGAGGTTAAATAAAGTGACGTAGTTTTTCTACTATCCTTTTTACAACACCATGTTGATTTTTTTTCACAGTGAGCGAACCTTGGTGAAATAGCGGGAGTCTAACAACCACACCCAATAATTCGTTTGGCAATCTGAATAGACAAACTCCAATATACTTTCAAGAGAATCAACTAGACAGTCAGACTCAATCTATAGAAAAGTATATCAAAGAGTTTTATTTATCTTTCCCTCAATTCAATCTGCAATCAGCAAATAGGAATTTGCGATCCCGATTGAATATAAGAGAAATAACTTGAACGGTACCAAAGACCAATGTTCAAGGATCAATCAATCTCAATCAACAACCAAAGGTTGGATTTCCCAATTGATCGATTCAACGCACAACCTGTGATATTTCAATTATATAACAAAATATAATACGGAAAAGAAATAACACAGACCCCATAATTTTATTAACGAGGAAACCGAAAATGCAGAAAAAACCCGGGACCTAGTCCAGATTTGAACACCACACTGTATTAAGCCGCTACAGACACTAGCCTACTACCAATGAACTTCGGACTGGACTGTAGTTGAACCCTAATCAATCTAACACCGATTCAAGGTACAGGCAGTTGTGCTCTTACGTTTCGATCCCAGCAGGATACAACGCACTTGATTCCCTTTAGTCGATCTCACCCACAACTAAGAGTTGTTACGACCCAAAGTCGAAGACTTGATAAACAAATCTGTCTCACACAGAAAAGTCTGTTGGAATAAATATGTCTGTCTCCCACAGAAATACCTACGAGTTTTGTTTTGTCTTTTGATAAATCAAGGTGAACAGGAACCAATTGATAAACCAGACTTATATTCCCGAAGAACAACCTAGTATTATCAATCACCTCACAACAATCTTAATCGTATAGTAGCGAAACAAGATGTTGTGGAATCACAAACGATGAGATGGAGATGTTTGTGACTACTTTTTATCTTGCCTATTGGAGAATAAATCTCGAGCCAATCTTAAAGAAAATTGTACTCAAACACGATAGAAGATGCAAGATCACACAACTACAGAGAAAATATTTTGGTCTGGATTCACGATCCCAATGAAGTCTTCAAGTCGTTAACCTACAGGGTCTCGTGAAAAACCTAAGGTTAAAGGAGAATCGACTCTAGCTTATGCAACTAGTATCACACAGGAGGTGTGGGGATTAGGTTTCCCAGATGCTAGAGTTCTCCTTTATATAGTTTACAAATCAGGGTTTGCAATCTAAGTTACCTTGGTAACAAAGAATTCAATATTCACCGTTAGATGAAAACCTGATTAGATTCAAGCTAATATCTTTCAACCGTTAGATCGAACTTAGCTTGTTATACACAAATGAAATGTACCCTCATTTAGGTTTATGTAACCGTACCTAAACGTGTACACCATGTTGGCTCAACCGTAGTTAACCGAGGTTAGCTATATGAACACTCTCATATCAACCTTATTCATCTTAACCATAACTAGTTCAAATGAATCAAATGAAACTAGTTAAAGAGTTGTTCAATTGTTATATTCTCATAGAAGTATACAAGAACACAGCAAAATCGGTTTTATTCACTCGAATCAATTCATGAACATTATAGCCACGGTTTGCAAAGAATGCATTCCTTAATATATATATATATATATATGTATGTATTAGTTCATGTCACAACCGATTTTAGAACTTTAACTACTCAAGTATGCAAACGTGTACGCATACTTAAGTAGCCGGACCAAGATTGGTTTTCGCCAGTATGCGAACGGGTACGCACACCTCCAATCCCTTAAATTTTCCGGACTGAACCTTACACAAGTATGCGTACGGGCACGCGTACATAGGTACTCTGAATTCACAAACCAACAGTGTACGCATACGGGTATGCACACTATGGTTCCGGACATGGATTACACATATGCAAAGTGCATAACATGTACATAATCCAATATGGTTAATTGTTCTAAACTCTTATTTCAATCATTGAAACTTTCTTAGAGGATGACAATAGCCGTTTTCACGCACTATTAACATCAAAGCAATTTTCAAGTTATTGAAATAATCATTACGAAACATTCAAAGTCTACACCAAATGATTGTATCACACAAACCATGTAAGATGTTACTCGACAATTTTCACATGATCATATTTTGACTTTCGTCAAGAATATAAGATGAACTTGGTTGAAGCTAAAGCTTGCCAACACATATTCCGAGAAATATGTAAGCGAGTTAAACTCAGCTCGAAAAATGTGTATAAAAGAAAACTATACTGTAACACGACTTATGTCTCAGTATAGGAGATAAAGTAGAAATAGACTTTCCAAGTGATAGATGAGTTTCAGTCTCCACATACCTTTTGTTGATGAAGTTCCACAAGCTCGTCTTGGTAGTTCTTCCTCTTCAATTGATGAACACCGTGAAGTCTAATGCTCTGTAGGAGCAGAATATCGCAGCAACCTTCACTTGCGAATTATTAACGACGCAACATAATAATGTCGCAGAAGAAATATTAGAAACGACGCAACAAATGACATTATCTTAAATATGAGAAAGGTGTGACGATTCTGCGAAGAGTCAAGAAGACTTGCGAAGACTAACATTTGTAGACCTGCGAAATGTCGCAAGGTAAATCCAAAATTAAGGGAAATATTAGTTGTACATGAGCTGTCATCCACTATGTAAACACCTATATAAAGAGGATAGCAGGAGAGAGAAAGGGGAAATAATTTTTAGAAAGGGGATACACATTTTAGGAGAGAGGAGACAATTTTGGTAAGAGAGAGAGAGAGAGATTATTTTAGAGAGAGATATTTTTAGTGAGAGAAAGACTTTATTTTCTTTATCATCTTCTTCCCCAAAAAACTAGATCTAGAGCTCTATCAAATATCCATTAATGGAGATTGTAAATAAAATACTAATGTAATCTCAACAATCATAGTGAAGAACCATGGATGTAGATCATATTGATCGAACCATGTAAAAAATCCTTGTGTCAATTTATATTTCTAGTACTTATATTTGAGATTTAGGTGATTAATAAGATTTAGATCTACAAAATATCATAGGGGGTGTGTTGTAGGAAATCCTGCAACTACATGCTCAACTAGTCCGAGATATCTATAAGTTGACTAGAAATCCTTATAGTTTTGATCCATTGACAAACAAGATTGTGATAACAATGCTCGAACAATCTCCCTCTTTGTCAATTTTAGTGACAAAACTATCAATGCATATGGATACAAAATAAATAAACTTTGTAGCTTCTTATCCAAATTCTTGATCTCATTGATTCTTCAACGTTACTCGAAATCAGACGCCGAGATGTGTACGCGGCTAGACACATAGTGGAACCTCAAAATCGAAAAAGAGTTTCCGGTAGAAATGTGTAGATCCATTTTTCTTCCGCATAGGTTGAGATTTCTTGAAAAGAATATCAAGATTGATGTATGTATTGCCGCAATTATCAAAATCAATAATTTCACAAAGAAGTGCAACACTTGACTTTTCGTCTTCATTAGAATCATAGTTGTCAGACATTTCATCAAGAGTTGCAGCTAAGCCTTTGTTCCCAATATATTTTTTACGATTTGGACACTCATTAGCAAAATGACCAAAACCTTTACACTTAAAGCACTGAGGCATATCCTTATCATCAGTTTCATCAATATCCCTGTTTTTAGGAGGAACACGATTATGAGGTTTAATTGATGACCTAGGATTATCTCTGGAAAATCGTTTACTTCTCTTCAGCAGAAGATCCCTAAACTGCTTTGTGATTAAGGAGACTGACTTGTCAAGATCTTCATCTGATGAATCATCCCCAGAAAGATCATCTTCAGAGATACAAATACTTTTACTTTTATCAAGTAATTTAGTGTTCTTTTGTGATTTGAAAGCAACATCCTTTCCGAATTTGGATGTATGCTCATGATCAAAGATCTTTAACTTCCTAACCAGAGTGTTCCCGAAAAGAGTTGCAAGGTTATTACCTTCAACGATGGCATGCTTCTTAGAATCGTATCCAGATGGCAGTGATCTGAGAATTTTCATCACAATGTCCTTTTCAGAATAGTCTTACCCAATGCAAAAGATGCATTAACAATTTGGACACTTTGTGATTAAACTCATCAAATGAATCTTCATCTCGCCATACGAAGGTTTTCCCAATCGGAATTTAGGTTTTGCAGCCTAGCTTCCTTTTCACCGGTATTTCCTTCAAATACGGTTTCTAAGATATCCCAAGCATCTTTAGACTGAGTGCACGTAGTCACATGGTGCTGAAGATTTGGGGTAGTGGCATGGATGATAACATTTAACCCGTCAGAATTTTGTTTTGCGGCGAGAATCTCGACAGGTTCGTATGCACCAATATCCTTTGGAACAGTTGCATTGTCTTCTGCAACAACCGGAGGATTATAGCCATTAACTACATAAACCCATGATTGAAAATCACGCGCTTGAAGAAAGGCACGCATAGCAATTTTCCACCACAAGTAATTTGAGCCATCGAAGACTGGTGGTACGTTTATGGAGATAGCACTTCTGCTCATATTCAGATCGCTACAAACACAGACTGATAAGGTCTTTAACGTGTTTGCCTTCTCTGATACCAATTGAAAAAGCGGGGGTCTAACAACCACACCCAATAATTCGTTTGGCAATCTGAATAGACAAACTCCAATATACTTTCAAGAGAATCAACTAGACAGCCATACTCAATCTATATAAAAGTATATCAAAGAGTTTTATATCTCTTTCTCTCAATTCAATCTGCAATCAACAAATAAGAATTTGCGAGCCCGGTTGAATATAAGAAAAATAATTTGTTTGAGCACTGCTCGGTCGAACTCGCATGCGTTGCTATCTCAAACATGTTTGTCAATGTTAGTGATCAAAACTATAAGTCTTGATTTCTAGCCTATTTATAAATGTCTCGGACTAGGACACAGATTGTGTAGTTAAGCCTTAGACTTCACGGCATTCATCATTTGAAGACGAAGAACTACTAAGAGGAGCTTGTGGAACTTCATCAACAAAAGGTATGTGGAGATTAAAACTCATCTATCACTTGGAAAGTCTATTTCTACTCTATCTCCTATATTGAGACATAAGTCGTATTATGATAAAGTTTTCTATATGCACATTTGAGATTTCGAGCTGAGTTTATCTCGCTTACATATTTCTCGAAATATGTGTTAGCAAGCTTTCGCTTCGACCAAGTTCATCTTATATCATGTGAAAATTGCCGAGTAACATCTTACATGGTTTGTGTGATACAATCATTTGGTGTAGTCTTGGAATGTTTCGTTATGATTATTTCAATATCTTGAAAATTGCTTTGATGCTAATAGTGTGTGAAAACGGCTATTGTCATCCTCTAAGAAAGTTTCAATGATTGAAATAAAGAGCTTAGAATCATGTAACCATGTTTGGATATAAACATAGTGTGTTATCACATTTGTGTATAAGTCCAAAACCGGGAACCTGAAGTATGCGTACCCGTACGCGTACTGGCGGTTGTTGGATGTCTAGGCAAGTATGTGTACGCATACTGGCGGAAGGCTCACGTCCGTGAATTTCTGCTGGATTTTGGAATGTAAATTGGTATGCGCACCCGTACGCATACTGGCGTAACCAAACTCGGTCCGGCTAATTAAGTATGCGTACACGTTTGCATACTTGTGTTGGTTACTTTCTAAAATCGGTTATGTACATGAACTTAAACCGTGGCTATAATAAGGAATGCAATCTTTGCAAACCGTGGCTATAATGTTCATGAATTGATTCGAGTGAATCAAACCGATATTGCGTCAATTGTATTATTGTATACTTCTATGAGAATATAGCAATTGAACGGCTCTTTAACTAGTTTCATTTGAGTATTTTGAACTAGTTATGGTTAAGATGAATAAGGTTGATATGAGAGTAATCATATGGCTAACTTGGGTTAACTATTTGTGAGCCAACATGGTGTACACGTTTGGGTACGGTTACATAAACCTAAATGAGGGTACATTTCATTTTGTGTAACAAGTAAACAAGTTGAAAGTTCGATCTCATCTAACGGTTGAAAGATATTAGCTTGGTTGAATCAAGTTTTTCATCTAACGGTGAATATTGAATGTTTTTTACCAAGGTAACTTGGATTGCAAACCCAGATTTGAAAACTATATAAAGGAGAACTCTAGCAACTGGGAAACATAATCCACACACCTCATGTGTGTTACTAGTTGCATAAACTAGAGTCGATTCTCCTTTAACCTTAGGTTTCTTCGAGACCCTGTAGGTTAACGACTTCAAAGACTTCATTGGGATTGTGAAGCCAGACCCAACCATTTTCTTTGTAGTTGCATGTTCTGATCTTGCCCGATTCTATTGTTTGAGTACTATCTTCTCTAACATTTGCTCGAGATTTAATCTCCGATAGGCAAGATAAAAAGTAATCACAAACACCTTCGTCTCATCGTTTGTGATTCCACAATATCTAGTTTCGCCATTAAACAAGGAAATCAAGCATTGGATGAGAAGCTACAAAGTTTATTTATTTTGTAATCCATATGTATTGATAGTTTGTCACTAAAATTTTCAAAGGAGGAGATTGTTAGAGCACTGCTCGGTCAAACTCGCAAGTGTTGCTATCTCAAGCTTATTTATCAAGTTTAGTTGTCAAAACTATAAGTCATGATTTCTAGTTTACTTATAGTTATGTCTCAGATTAGGATATAATGAGTAGTTGAGCTTTAGACTTCACGACGTTCATCGATTGAAGACGAAGAACTACTAAGGGGGAGCTTGTGGAACTTCATCAACAAAAGGTATGTGGAGACTTAAACTCATCTATCACTCAAAAGTCTATTTCTACTATATCTCCTATTGAGACAAAGTCGTATAACTATATAGACTTTAATTTATACACATGTGATATTTCGAGCTGAGTTTAACTCGCTTGCATGTTTCTCGAAATATATGTTGGTAAGCTTTCGCTTTAACCAAGTTCATCTTTTATTCTTGACGAAAGTCAAAATATGATCATGCGAAAATCACCTGGTAACATCTTATATGATTTGTGTGAAACAGTCATTTGATGTAGACTCGGAATGTTTCGTATTGATCATTCGATCACTTGAAAATTGCTTTGAAGCTAATAGTTTGTGTGAGACATCCATTCCCGTCTTCTAAGAATGTTTCAATGATTGAAATGGGAGTTTAGAACAATTAACCATTGACTGGATATAACACAGTATGCGTACTTGTATGCTAACTGTTGTAAAAGTATTCCAGGTCTGGGAATATAGTATGCATACCCGTATGCGTACTGATTTAACAGTGAAGTCCGGGAACTATAGTATGCGTGCATACCCATTTGCATACTAACTTCAACTGAGTTCAGTTGTTGAGCCAACTAAGTATACACGTTTAGGTACGGTTACCCATATCTAAATGAAGGTACGTTTCATTTGTGTGTAACAAGCCAAGACCATCTAACGGTTGAAAGATTTTGGCTTGAATCTAATCAGGTTTTCATCTAACGGTGAATATTGATTGGTTTGTTCCAAAGTTATCAAACCCTAATTTGAAGACTATATAAGGGAGAACTCTAGCAACTGGGAAACCTAATCCCCTCACCTCCTGTGTGATACTAGTTGCGACTAGAGTCGATTCTCCTTTAACCTAGGTTTTTTCCTAAAACCACTATAGGTTAACGACTTAAAGACTTCATTGGGATTCTGAAGCCAGACCCAACTATTTTCTCTGTAGTCGCGTGTTCTAATCTTACTTTGTTTTATCGTATTGAGTAATATCTTCTCTACGATTTGCTCGAGATTATCTCCGATAGGTAAGATACAAAAGTAGTTACAAACATCTCCGTCTCATCGTTTGTGATTCCACAATAACTTGTTCTACTACCATATAGTTAAGTTATTGTGAGGTGATTGATATTTCTACGTTGTTCTTCGGGAATATAAGTCCGGTATATCAATTGGTTCCTGTTCACCTTGATTTATCAAAAGACGGAAGAAAACTCGTAGGTATTTCTGTAGGAGACACATTTATCTATTCAATAGACTTTTTTGTGTGAGATAGATTTGTTTATCAAGTCTTCGACTTTGGGTCGTAGCAACTCTTAGTTGTGGGTGAGATCATGATGTGGAACATCCTCTCTGTATCAACTGTTACAGTTGATCCCTTGAGACCGTATCAACTGTTATAGTTGATCCCTTGAGACTGTTTAGTTTACTTGTTTAGCAAGACTTCCCTTTCCTAATTTACGTAGTATTCTTTTCTTTAGTCGGTTCATGTATGCCTATATAAAGGCAGAGTCTTATTGTTTAGAAGAACATCTTATTATCAATATTATTATCTTGTTTATCAACTCTCTTTGCTTATTCTCAATCTATTTTTTCATCCAATTCGTATCTCTTTCGTCTCTTCGTATCACCTGCAATCTCCGAATTGCTTTCTTCCTATCGGTTCTACATTAAGTGGCATCGAGCCAGCGTTTTGAGATTTTCATCTCATAACAGATCTTTAAAACCCGCTTCCGCAATTATCAAACCCTTTTGTTGATGGGTGAAAACTACTCCTGCGGAATTTGGTAATTTGGGGTGTGGATGAGGAATGAATCTAAACCTTCAACAAATGCACTGCGCGGTGAGTGCTTGTAGATTCGAGAGATCAATCAGTGCAAGTCCGGCCTAAACCAAGAAATGGCTGTTCAGGATTTGTTTCTGTCACAAAGTGAAGGAGATGGGGTTGATCTTAGGGAGGGAAGCTAAGAAGGTGTTGAGATTGTGAAGGTGTTGGCTTGCTTATGACTTGTAACAGAAAGATGAGCAAGCTTACGGTTGATGCAAGCAGGCTCGAGTGTTTGAATATGGTTTGTATTAACACTTGGTTTCAACTGCCCGAACTTGTGTTGTTCTCCGTTATTCCCTTGTTGTTGGAAATAGGGTGGAGACCCTATTTATACAAGTCATTGAGCCTCATTCACGTTTTCGTGGGAAGTGGAGGTAGTGGAATGATGGAGTAGTGGAGTTGTGTGTCGGTAACACACGACCGGCCTTGCCCACTTTTTCCTTCATCATCTCTAACCGTCCATGACTTCCTAACACGTTCTTGTGATGGCGCGTTGCACGCCGCACGTGTGTAAACCGCAGACCAATACCCCCGATGCATCCCCGGTTTGTGACATGATTGATGTCTGGAATGTGGATCGTGGATCCACGAAAGATAGCATGTAATGCTGAATTGAATAATGCGTTATTCGTAAAGTCGATACTTGTGAAGTATCGTGTGTATTTTATGCAGTGTATCTGCATTCATACGGTGTGGTAAAGTGATGGGTAATGACTCCTCACTAACCAAATAACTCCCGACCAGGGTTGTATAACCAAGTCGGGGTGAAGGCGGACGGATGAGATGATGTTTGAGACACTCATCTCATGACCGTTGATGAAATTAGGTTTTTAAAGAGGTGCGCAAGCATCACTCTTTTAGCTTGGTCGAAACTAAGCATGGGAAAGGTTTTGAAGAGGACCGACCGGCATGTGTGTAGACAACACGATGGTGTGCACGTCCATACTTCACTTTCCCAAGAAGGCGCAATCTAAGCCACTCAATTTGACCGGTAAAGTTGAGTGGTTGAGATCGATTTGCGATAAGAGTTTGATGCCGCAAAGAAGCCGCGCGCCATGCTCTCTTCCGGCGCGTTTTCCAAGACGACCTAGCTTGGTCGGTCTTGGCCGGTTGGCTTGGCGTGAAGGTGGCGGGCTGATGTTCACGCCCATGTCTCACCGTCTCATGAAAACGTGATCTAAGCCACCCAATTCGTCCGGTGAAGTTGAGTGGTAGAGATCGATTTGTAATTTGGGAAGTGTAACCACGCATGTTTGAGCGGGCGTTTTGGATTGGAGGGAATGATATGCCTTAGCCGACCGCAAGAGGAGGTAGATGGGTCCACGGTGGTCATGCTGGTATAACCGGACCTGGTTAATCTAATCTGTGACCCTCCATTCGTGCCGGAGAAGATGGACGCGCGTGATGGCTTGAACCCTAATTTTGGCTTTCAAAGCCGCGCGACCATGCTCTTTTGGGCGGACGGTTTTGTTGTAACCAACCATGGTTGGTTTTGACCGATTGGTCAAGTGTGTAGGCGGTCACATGGTGATTGTGTCGACATGCTCCGGCCCTTTGAGTCTACATCTACACCCTCCATCTATGCCTCGCGAAGATGGACGGTTGAGACCGTTTTTGCAACACATGTAATATGCCGCAAACCCTAATTTAGGTTTTCCGCCCATAATGCTTGGTATGGACGGTTTCTTGGCAAGCAAAGGCCAATGGTCGACCATGCGGGGTCGGCCGTGTGTATTCCATACCGCTTGGGGTGATGGAATTGATCTGTGGTCATCCAATCATGCTTGTGGAGTTGGATGACTGCGATCGATCATATTTGGCAAGCTAAGGCCGTGTGTATTCCATACCTGCTTGGGGTGATGGAATTGATCCGTGGTCATCCAATCATGCTTGTGGAGTTGGATGATCATATTTGGCGATCAGATCATATCCGAGACTGATACGTCATCAAGTCCGGATGCTCAATCGGGCTAGTATAACACACCGAGAGGGGCTCAATCGGGCTAGTATAACACACCGAGAGGGCTCAATCGGCCAGTATAACACACCGAGAATCAGCTAGTATAACACACCGAGAATCAGCCCGTACGGGTATTTCGTACATGGTTTCATTATAGTGCTTGGAGGTTCGTGTTGCTGAGTAGAGTAACACTCGGCCATGCCATGATAACACCGATAATGATTGATATGAAATTCTTGGAGGAAGGGATTGTACTCTATAAGAGTCCAACCTCGAGGAATTTCATGTACTGTAACGGGATTGTTGCTACATGCTCCATACAAGGTGAATTAAGTGAGGAGTATCCAACACTTATAAACGGCTTTATCTTTTACAAGATGTCAGCGCATGATTTTCTGGTTTTTTACAAATTTAACCTTAAACGAAAATCCACCATCAACATTAAGTCCCCTCGCCTAGCACATAATGGTTACATTATTGTGTGGTAGGCATGAGATGGTGACATGCATACATGAGAAAGACAAGGTAAAAGGAGTTTAGGAAGAGTGTTGGCCGACCGCTAGTTTTCCACGCCGTCACGCTTGTATGGAATCCCCCTGGTGGGGCCGGTTGTCTTTTTTGGGTATTTGAATCAAAAGAGGAAACCAAACAAAAGAGGAATCCTTGTTCTATTGGGATTCTTCTAATTTTTGTCTATAAAAGAGACCAAACCCCTTTTCTTTTCTCACGAATTTTCTTTTTTATTTTTGTTCTCGTCCGCAACCTTGGCCTGCGCGTCGATCGCCTTTTCTTTATTCTTGCTTAATTGAATTGTTGCCGGAAACCGCCGCCGCCCGCTTCGGAGTTGCTCCCGTCCGGCCGCTCAAGGTAGGTTTCGCTCCCTCTTTTTTTTTTTTTTTTTTTTTTTAACGGTCAAACCCTAGTTTTGTTAGGTAAATACCTTTTGTAAGACATATGCATGCTTAGCTTTTCCACCATTTGGCTTGAATCCGTAGACACAATTCCCATGAATAAAGAAAATTGTGTTGTGATGTATGCGGATGAATGTGGGCCCGCCGTGTATGCCGGAACGTGGGTCTTATTCACATATGCTTGACTGAAATTTGAAACTTATACCGACTTGAAACTTATACCGAGAACTTGAAGTCAATACGGATCAAACTTTGAAAATTATGCTTCATTTGAGAAATCGAGAAATTTTGTATAGGATTTGAATGGTCTTGTATGATGTTTGCATGCTCCGCAGTGAGTTGTGTCTTGCCGTGTGTGACTACACTTCTCATGTGCTTTCATACAAGTTCTAACTCCCGTCTTTTTTATCTTATTGCGGTAGAAAGAAGAGAACTCCTATCAACATGTCTTCAAGGTAATGCGGTGCCAAGTCGGAAGTGTTGACAGCTTCAAGGATATGCCGAACATCAATGATGAGTTGTTCATCTTGCCTTTTCCAAATATTAGGAAGCATCCTTCTCATAAGATAGTCTTGCTTTCCGATCTGTAAAATATGGATGTCGACCCATTTTCTTCTTCCGCACTTGTGATGAGATTTTGTCTCCAAAGGAACGAATATCCGCCTTCTCCTATTGACTTCAAGATTTGCCATGCTCCACTGGGTTCTTATGAAGGATGGATGAGACGCATGTTGAGTAATGAGGGCATTAAGGACAATTTGACCAAAGCACAAATTCTGATGCGGTCATGGCATCCGCTACTCTCGAAATTAGGAAAGACACCGCGGGCTTGATCACCTTCATTTCTCGGTGGCGTATTTCCACTCACACAGCCATATCTAGATGGGGAGAGATGACTATTACTTTGGAGAGTGTAGCTGCATTAATGAACCTGCCTGTTGCTGGAAGTTTTTCTTACGAACTCTCTGACACGGAGGAGAGTAATTATGCCGCTATACTTCAAAAAGGTAGGGATTCGACAACGGGAGAAGGAGGAGAAAAAAAAGACGCGAAATGCTTCTACACCTGGTGGGTTTCGGAGTGGTCTTGAATCAAGAGTTGGAAAACGAGCTCACCGATCGCGTTCCTGTCTCTATGGCTATCCAGAGACGTATTTGATGACGGTTCCTAAAGAGGACAATTAGACGTAACCTTGTCAAAATTGCTATAAGGTGCGCAGGTGAAGTTCTTCCTCTAGGTGCATTGTTCCTTGGATCGTTTGTATTCTCACCTAGACGCTTTAGCAATGGATATGCATGTTTCTAACGGGTACAATAAGGTGGAGTCGCACGTTCACTTCGCTTTCCTTCAGCGCTCTTATGGGAACACTTCAGAGTTATGCTCCTACTCCCGCACCTTCACTCGTTAACTTGTACGGCGGCTCGAGAATACTCCGATGGAATAAGAAATGTCCTAAAGCCGGTAAGGAAACTTGTGGAGGTATTTGACAACATTTCTTCCGTAGATTTTCGTCCATGGGGGCCGATTCACCCTTCCATCATTCACCCAAAGACCTTTGCCGACGATCCCAAGGCGTTGTGTTGCACCGATGTCAAGACCATGAGATCTCGGGAAATTATTTACATGCGCAGCTGCATTCCAGATATGTCCCATCTCTATTCGACGGAGAATTTTCCGTGACTCCGTATAACATTGACTGTGGCTGCTCGCCAAATGGGATTCGATCAGGGTGTCCCATTTATCCGTCCACTAGGGGCTCCGGAAGAATTCCTTCCACAAAGTCTTAACGCCAATGTGTTCTTAGACCGGTTGAGCCTTCCCTTCGGCCTATTGGGAGAAACCGGTGGTGACCGACAGGTATAAAGAATTTTGGGGGAAACAATCGTTGATCTTCCGTAAATTTTCGAAGAGTGTTGTGACGAACCCCGTAGTGAGCCATCTTCTCGACATCTTGACGAAGCATTTCCGGTTGAAGCCACTTCCATCCAAACGGACAAGAGCTGAGGATTGCAGTCCCTAAGTAGGAGAGAGACCTAAGAGGCAAGCATGCGGTCCAGTAATCCTCAATTCTTCCAATATGCAGGTACTTAAATCTCCTCCCATCGGTTCTTTCATTTCTCCAGTATAAGTTCTTCTAAAACGATCCTTGTTTTAAATCAGGGAATTCCGGAGGATAATGCCTTCACAAGGTTGGCACGCATTCAAAACGGGAAGGCAGGCGGTCATCGGGTCTTCATGCTGAGAAGTATGGCGGTACGGACCTTCATGCTGAGAAGTCTGGCGGTACTGACTTTCATACTGAGAAGTCTGGAGAAACCGCTCCTTTTTCTGACCACGACAGAGATGATGCAAGCTCGGTTGAACAAGGCGCTTTCCTTAGTGATCTTGTCGATGGGGTCGTGATGGAAATCAACACCCGTGAGTGAAATAGATGCCGGAAGGAATGCAAGAGACGGTGCTTTGTAGTTGAGACGACTCCCCTTGACATCCATCCCGAACAGTTCCGGACCGTATGGCTATTGTGGTGACCTCTTCCGAAAGGCCTCCCAGAATCGACAAGACTCCCGCGGTCGCCGAATTCGGTGATGCACTGGGGCTTTGTTCGATCCTCCTTTTTGTCCCTTATCCAGGTCATGTGTTGGTTGGTGGATTCAGCGTGCCGGTTCAATTTGAAAAGTTGTACACGACAATCTGGAAGAAACACGGCCATATTGCTACCACCGCGAAGCTCAAGAGTCGTCTTGCATTGGTCAACCGCGTCCAAGAAGCTTTAGTTTCCATCCAGGGGATGAGTCTTCATGCGATTGGTGGAACAGTTCAAGAGGTGGTTGAAGATTGGAGGTGCCATGCGGACGTGTTTGCGCAGCATGCTTCAATGCTCCTTGGTTCTTCAAAGGGTTCTCCGAGATTCGGGAGCTCCAAAACTACATGATGAAGTCCCTTCCGCGGACCGTGTTGCTCGTAGGAAGAAGAGGTTGAGAGGTTGTCTAAAGAACTGGAGCTGAAGCAGGCCGTGCTTCAAAGGATGAAAGTCTCTCTCGCCCAGAAGGATGAGTTGTTGCTTAAAGACTTTCCTTGAAGTGTTCGTGCTATATACTTGTCTCTTCTTTTTTAGATGTTTCTTCTTTTTGAGTGATAGTGAGGATTTTCTTTCGTAATTTGGCTTCCGGTTTTGAATAGGTAATTGAATTGGCTTATTTTTGAGATAGTTTTGTGAACAACCTTTTGAAAGGGATTATGTTAAATGAAATTTGCATCTTGGTCATGAATGATTGCGCATGAAATTGCAAATGTTATGTAAAAGGGAGGTACGAATGGAAACAAACATGGCGTTTGATCACCGAGCCTCTTTTTCCACATGCGGGATGCTAAGTCCCCAGTGAATTCTAAACTATCTTTCTTGTAAAGTTGTTGAGTAAAACTTACTTGCTTTTGAAGCCTCACTACATCAAACCGGAGTAGCCTCTCTAAGAAAATCCTCCGCAAGCTATCTTTCTCGAACCAAGCTTCTCCGAACAATGCGCCTCAAAGCGTTGCATTCACCGGGGTGGGGTGGTGAAGGAACGGTGGTAATGACATACCTCGGGTCCATTACTTCCGATCGGTAGGCGGACTCCATACCGGGGTAGCTCCACCTCTCCATTTCGCACCCACGTCTCCAGCAGCCTCCAATCTCCTTCATTGGGAAGGGGAAATGTAAGTACCTTGAGTCTAGCTTTTCTGCGTTAGCGGGCGTTGCAAATGTCTCCCCGTGGCTTCGATGTGGAATAGGAGATGAAGTTGGAAGACTTGCGAGTGTCATCATATCTGCGGATCGCTTGCCTAAGTAGAGGGATGTGGAAGGTGTCGTAATGTCACCGCCGAGTGACCGGATTGAACGCTCCCATCCTCCGTATTCGGGCATTTCGATTGATTTCTCCTTCCTCAAGCGTTTCTTCGATTGGTTGGAAGGCCGACGCGGATTGGACGGGTCTTCCGTGCTTCAATAAGAGTTTTGAAATACAAGTCTTCTAGCAGGCTCCATAGGCTGCGAGGCTCCCTTTCTTTATCCCAGACATTGTAGTACTCCGGGCAAGTTTTTTCCTCTCGTGGAGTTTCCTCGAGTCTTCGTCGGCCGGGCCATGTTGTTGCGTCTCTCCCGAGTCCCCCGTGATTACGTGCTCTTTTGCCTCTTCACCGGTAAAGGTGTGACTCTCGGCTAATGATTCAACATTTCTTGTGCCGCCCGAGTAGATGCTCGTCGACCCTTCTTGTAATTGTGCCGCTATATCATTCAAAAGGCAAAATGTCTCGCTCTCGCCTCCCCGGTGATACCGCTGATTTGCCAAGACATCCTCCAAAGATTCCCAGCTATGCTTCCCATGATATCCGAACCTTTGTAGTTTCTTGGATACATTGCGAGATGGAAACGAAAAATTGAGGATTCAATTTTATGCAACCGATAGATCAATCTCCCACCGTGGTCGCCAATTGTTGATGGGTGAAAACTACTCTCGCGGAATTTGGTAATTTGGGGTGTGGATGAGGAATGAATCTAAACCTTCAACAAATGCACAAGCGGTGAGTGCTTGTAGATTCGAGAGATCAATGCATGCAAGTCCGGCCTAAACCAAGAAATGGCCGTTCCGGACTTGTTTCTGGTCACAAAGTGAAGGAGATGGGGTTGATCTTAGGGAGGAAGCGAAGAAGGTGTTGAGATTGTGAAGGTGTTGGCTTGCTTATGACTTGTAACAGTGAAAGATGAGCAAGCTTACGGTTGATGCAAGCAGGCTCTGAGTGTTTGAATACGGTTTGTATTAACACTTGGTTTCTGTCGTCTGAACTTGTGTTGTTCTCCCTTATTCCCTTGTTGTTGGAAATAGGGTGGAGACCCTATTTATACAAGTCATTGAGCCTCATTCACGTTTCTCGTGGGAAGTGGAGGTAGTGGAATGATGGAGTAGTGGAGTTGTGTGTCGGTAACACACGACCAGTCTTGCCCACTTTCCTGTTCATCTCTAACCGTCCATGACTTCCTAACACGTTCTTGTGATGGCGCGTTGCACGCCGCACGCCGTAAACCGCCAGACCAATACCCCAAGATGCATCCCCCGATTTGTGACATGATTGATAACGGAATGTGGATCGTGGATCCACGAAAGATAGCATGTAATGCTGAATTGAATAACTGCGTTATTCGTAAAGTCGATACTTGTGAAGTATCGTGTGTATTTTATGCATGCGCATTGCGGTGTGGTAAAGTGATGGGTAATGACTCCTCACTAACCAAATAACTCCCGACTGTGGTTGTATAACCAAGCTGGTGAAGGCGGACGGATGAGATGATGTTTGAGACACTCATCTGCGGCAGATTGATGAAATTAGGGTTTTTAAAGAGGTGCAAGCATCACTCTTTAGCTTGGTCGAAAACTAAGCATGGGAAAGGTTTTGAAGAGGACCGACCGGGCATGTGTGTAGACAACACGATGGTGTGCACGTCCATACTTCACTTTCCCAAGAAGGGCGCAATCTAAGCCACTCAATTTGACCGGTAAAGTTGAGTGGTTGAGATCGATTTGCGATAAGAGTTTGATGCCGCAAAGAAGCCGCGCGCCATGCTCTCTTCCGGCGCGTTTTCCAAGACGACCTAGCTTGGTCGGTCTTGGCCGGTTAACAGCGTGAAGGTGGCGGGCTGATGTTCACGCCCATGTCTCACCGTCTCATGAAAACGCGATCTAAGCCACCCATTCGTCCGGTGAAGTTGAGTGGTCGAGATCGATTTGCAATTTGGGAAGTGTAACCACGCATGTTTGAGCGGGCGTTTTGGATTGGCCAGGCATGATATGCCTTGGCCGACCGCAAGAGGAGGTAGATGGGTCCACGGTGGTCATCTTTGGTATAACCGGACTGCTTAATCTAATCTGTGACCCTCCATTCGTCTTAGGAGAAGATGGACGCGCGTGATGGCTTGAACCCTAATTTTGGCTTTCAAAGCCGCGCGACCATGCTCTTTTGGGCGGACGGTTTTGTTGTAACCAACCATGGTTGGCTTTGACCGATTGGTCAAGTGTGTGTAAAGCGGTCACACGGTGATTGTGTCGACATGCTCAGGGCCCTTTGAGTCTACATCTACACCCTCCATCTATACTGCGAAGATGGACGGTTGAGACCGTTTTGCAACACATGTAATATGCCGAAAACCCTAATTTAGGGTTTTCCGCCCATAATGCTTGGTATGGACGGTTTCTTGGCAAGCGAAGGCCAATGGTCGACCATGCGGTCGGCCGTGTGTATTCCATACCGCTTGGGGGTGATGGAATTGATCCGTGGTCATCCAATCATGCTTGTGGAGTTGGATGATCGCGATCGGATCATATTTGGCAAGCTAAGGCCGTGTGTATTCCATACACGCTTGGGGGTGATGGAATTGATCTCGTGGTCATCCAATCATGCTTGTGGAGTTGGATGACTGCGATCGATCATATCCGAGACCGATACTGATCAAGTCCGGATGCTCAATCGGGCTAGTATAACACACCGAGAGGGGGCTCAATCGGGCTAGTATAACACACCGAGAGGGGCTCAATCGGGCTAGTATAACACACCGAGAGGGCTCGGGCTAGTATAACACACCGAGAATCAGCTGTCACGGGTATTTCGTACATGGTTTCATTATAGTGCTTGGAGGTTCGTGTTACTCTGTATGAGTAACACTCGAGTCTCATGCCACACCGATAATGATTCATTATAGTGCTTGGAGGTTCGTGTTACTCTATAAGAGTAACACTCGACGGTCATCATGCCACACCGATAATGAGTACAGAAATACTCCATTCTTGGAATTAAGTGAGGAGTATCCAACACTTATAAATGGCTTTATCTTTTACAAGATGTCGGCGCATGATTTTTCCGGTTTTTACAAAGTCAACCTTGAACGAAAATCCACCATCAACACTACCTAAAAACACAAAATTAATTAGTACAAGTATTTATTCTTGAAAACAGAGAAAATACAGAATTTGGGATAATATCTGATTTCTAAGCACAAAAGATTAGTTAAATGCCAATAAAAAGGTGTAGAAATATGCAATATTTGGCACTCATCAGCACCCAATACAAGGATCGGTTCCCTTTGATGTCTTTGCACCCCTTACTAGGATCGGTTCCCTTTCCCTTATAAGGATCGGTTCCCTTTACCTTACAAGGTCGAAATACAAAATACGATCATACCACGGTGATTACTTAAGATCGGTTTTACTAATTAAAGTTATACCAATACATAAGTCGAGGCCTTTGTGAACAGTTTCTACCAAGAACACAACAAGTTGTGAGCGGTTATACTCTATCACACATATTGGTTGTTCATAAGATATGCAATGAATAACAAAACCAATAACACTGGCAATTTCCTTTTCGGTTCACAAACAAGTTTATGAACTTACTTCCTTAGAACACATGTAAACATTGTTCCCTAGGATGAAATCCTCACCTCATACCCATACATAATCACAATAGCATTGAAATGATTATGGCGATATCTTATCTACAAAGTTTAATGGTTAAGCAATAAACCTCATATTGTATTCCTTAATACTATGTCTATCTAGAGTTCAAATATGCTTTGCAGTTATGTTTTCAATATGCACGACTTGAAAGATACGTTAGGGAATGAAACAGTTCAAGTCAAATATCAATAACCTCAAGTGGAAGGATGATTGTTGTCGTTGTAGCTCCTTGCTTCTTCACATCTTCAAGTCTTTGCAATACTTGTAATGTCTCATATCCTAATACTTTCAAGCTAACCTATACGAAGTTTAACTCTAGTACATAATCAAGCGACTCTTAACATGAGTTTTGATTCACTAAAATATGACAACCAAACTTGACATACCAACGCTTGGTGGGTTCAACCGAGCCATGCTCTAACAATCTCCCCCTTTGTCAATTTTAGTTACAAAACTCTTACATCATATGGATAAACAAATTACAATAATTCATTACAATCCTCTTGATTCCCGATTCAACAACACAGTGAAACTGCTTACATTCAATCCTTGAAAATGTCGTTGTTGACATTATAATAACAAAGTTATTACTCCCCTAAGGAAGATAGGTAGATATTCAATCCGCACATCTTTGTTATACCAATCATATGACAGGTTACTCCCCCTTAGTCTGTGCTTTCACTCTTTCGTTGGATAAAAACATTCAAGTACCAATGTTCTTTTCCCTAGCGATGCCAATCAATATAAATATCAATGCCACCATCACTGTTTACTCCATATATTTCTCCCCCTTTTTGTCACAAAAATTACAAAGAAACGAAAAAAATAAAGGAAAACACGAAAAGAATCTTACAAATCTCGAATAGACTTGCAAACTGTAGAGTTAGGCACGAGGGTTCCACACATCATGTTCGATAACCAATATCAAAACTGAAACTACAAGTATTCTTATTTTGATATGTTACCAAGGAAACATTTGCCGAAACAATTTTTCCAATTTATTTTAGCAAACCAAAAACAACTAAGCATATTAGTCCCTTTGCTAAACCGATTGTTCAAAAACAACCGCTTAATTCGATAAGACTAAAAGACCAAAATAAAGATAAACTCCATTTTCTCATCGGGTTCTAATTATCCATAAACTTAGACCTTTCAATTTTAAACAAGACAAGTACTAGGTTAGTTAACTAGCATTTCTTGTTTAGGCATTCGATTAGACTTGAATAACCGAAACCTCACTTCGATAAGTCTAACTAAGATCAGAATTAACTTAGTTTATCTTATCCCGAATCGAATTGGACTAAACAACTCATCCCGTACACATATTATTTCGTTAAGCCATAAATAATTCATACAAACTAAAATAAATCAACTTGCATAATTATTCACCTAAATCGGAAGCAATTGAATCAACATAGACATTATAAGCACCGCAATTGCATTAGTAATTTTGTAAGCCTAAACGATTGATACCATACAAAAGCAAGATAACAATAGTTTTTCTTAACCGGAACCAATTAAATCAAACACACACATCAATTGTACCGAAATTTTGTAAGCCTAAACAATTGATACCACACAATAAAGCAAGATAACAATAGTTTTTCTTAACCGGGACTAATTGAAACACACATCCACACACATATCATGGAATAAATATCAATTGAACCGAAATTTTGTTAAGCAAAAGCAACATATATATATAATATAAACTCAGGCTTTTCTTAAACAGGAAAACAATTAACTAACAAGATTGTTACATCAAATTTCGCATCCACTTCTCCAATATGATTGCATCTTCGTCCAGGGAGAATTGATATCGAAATATAACCAGGTTTTCATCCTTATGCGTGAACAAAAGAATAACAACACACCTCAACCTTTACCAGAGAAAGGTTGAAAACCGGTTTTAACAATTGCAAGCAAAAGTTGAAAACCGTCGAAACACATATGCTTTTATGCTAAACCAAAACCGATTCAACATATTGTGACTTTTTCACATATTGTTTCTATTAGAACCCCTCATAATCCTTTGATAAATCCTACCTACTAGGGCTAGAACTTAATCCCGCTAAATCAAAAAGTCCCCCAAACCATGAGGGTTCACAATATGAGATCGAATATTAAGGTAGTAAAACCGAAATCAAACATCCCATAAAAATACATAGCAATAAGGTAATTAAGCACAGGCTATGTAAACCAAAAACTATCGCAAGAAAAATTACAAATCAAATAATTTTATTCATAATAAGATAGTTTTATTCATGATAGACTTTATTAAAATAAATCAAAAAACTACTGTCTATTTTTCTTGAAGAGTTTTAATCTTCTTTCACTTGCTCATTAGAGTCTTCTTCAGACACAAACTTTTGTTCTTCTTTTAGGAACTCATCATTGATTGCTATGATTCCTTCCAGAGTTTCTGGATCATTTCTGTGTACAAACAACAATACAGTCTAGTTGTCTTCCAAGACGCAAGATGTGAAACATGAGATCTCCATTACTGTAGATTTGATCATGTGAGATACTTGATCCATTTTGAGCACCATACATCCGGTTAATGACTCCTTGAGAGATGGTTTTAATCACTTTCCCATCTTCACGGTTGTTCCCCATTGCTTTTTCACACACTTTGGTGATGAGACAGGGGATATCCAAGATTTCTATGGAATCCCGTAACATTGAGAGATTCAATGATTTTAAATATTTGATTGATAATCATTCCATGAGATATCAATTTGTTTCTTGCTTTCAATGAGGTAATAAACCAATTCAAGCAAAATCTTTATTCCATTGAGAGGAATCTCTTGAGCAAGCATAGAGAGTGGGTACGGCCAGTTTACCGAAAATCCTTAGATATAAGGGAACGTCTTTGGTTATCATTCTTACCTTTTTCCATTCAACATTCTTACCAGTAATGAGTTTTGAAATGTTATCGTGCTCAATTTGTAACCCGTGATCATATGACCTTTTACCTTGTAGTTGATGATTTCCAAATCATCTTTCGTTGACGTGAATAAATGTACTTCCAATCAGGGTACTAAAAGTAAGATTTTCATGATTTATATTGTGAATATTACCATAAAAGATTCTTACAGCATCAGGAGAGTATTTTTCAAATCCGAACATATTCCCCCAAATTCGTTCTTGAACAAAGTTCACATAGTTGGTTTCAGAAACATCCAGATCAAATCGTTTTTCTTCAGTGAAGCTAACTCCCTTCAGAGATTGATATCTTCCAAAGCATGTATTATCTACAAAGTTTGTAAGATTATGCTTTCCTTCAATCAAGTGTGGATTCTTGATTTTCTCAACTTCTTCGGGAGATAAAAGTTGATTCATGAAAGACTCATCAATTTCAGAGATCTCTTCTCTTGTTTTCCTTTTTCCCATACTTGCGAAATTATGAGAAACCCTAGTTACGTTGCGCAATCTTCCCCAATATGTTTGAATACATAACAAGAGATTATATTTTGTAGGAAGACTTGTCAACAAAGACCGGAAATAACTACTTTTAGGAAAAACATTCAAAATCGGAAACCGTGACTTGAGAGGAAACAATTTCGATTTCGTGTCTAAGTCTTTCTTTTGGAAAACCGGTTTATGGATCTGGACCTTTATTTCGGATTGATTCCATGTTTTTGTCCAATAGCCTGTGTACTCTTTTATTACCATAATGAGATAATATCACTTGAAATTTATTCAAGAATTTATTAGAGTATGCAGAGATAGAATTGAACAAAATACGATATTCATTGAAAATATCATTAGAATCAAAAAACATATATTTCAAAAGATCACTTGCTTCATTAAAACAAGGTTGTGAGGTGCATGAAGCAATCCATTGTTAATAAATTTATTAACCGAAAACTTATTCCATGAAGGAACACGTGTTTTCCAAAATCGCATCCTAGATTGCGAAGCATTGATGAGAATTATATCTCGAAAATGTACACGTATATATTTTGGTAGGCCCTCCAAAGTATATTCAAGATTACTGAGAATTATAAAGAACACAATAGCCATGGTTCATACAAATCATAAGATAAATCTTATGCATTTTCAAGATACAACTTTGTTACATAGGCCTTAGCATCATTGTTACACAACAAGATGATATACAATCCTATGTTTACCAAAGGAACATGTAAGTCACTCAAGACATACATAAGAATGATTCCTAACATATTTAGGAATATGAGTATTGCATACTTCATACGTGATCTCCACCACGATCTTGTAAAGTAATCAAATCCTGCAACTACGTTAAATGAAGTATTTAACATTCACATCACGTATTCAGATCGTGCTGAGAACTTACGTGTTGTGAATGTTTATTTCTATGAAGTCTGTTAAATGAAGTATGAATACAGATTTAAATACACGATTCAACTAATACTTCATACTTCCTAACCAAATACTTCATATTTAACAGATTTAAATGAATACACGATCTTGTAAAGAAATTCCTTGGTGTCCAAACTTCCTTGTCTATAAATACACGAAGTCAGATCTTCAATATCTTCTTTGTCTTCAAATCTTCTTAAATCTTCAATAAAATCCTGCACACAATCACTTGAATCTCTTGTGATCAATCACGCACAGAACGGAGTCTGTTAACAATGGATTATCACAAGGTCGTCTTTAGAACTAACAACAGTCTAAAGATCCATGTCGAAACTCTGAACTAGTTTGGGCGAATCTTATATCAGAAGAGAAGATTCTCAAGAATAAAAAAACTAGGTGCAATCAGATTTCAACCACCGTTAGTCAATCAAATCAATCGAAAACAAAGATAAACGCAAATATCTAGTTTCCCATCAACGGGTCGCGCTAGAGCTTCTCAATCCCAAAGAAGACTTTAAATTGAGCGGCCGTAAGATATTTCGCCTAATTAGGTTACTCTCCTCTCCGGATAGGCGGCTACACCAGTAACAACAACAAAAGAGTAAATCTGTTGTTACGAAGTATTAGTTTGCTAGAAAGGCTAACTTCGTGTATTTATAGACAAGGAAGTTTGGACACCATGGAATTACCAAAACCGAAAATATTCTCAAGATATTCATTAAAGCACAAATTCGGTTTCCATAATTCCCCGGAAATGGTCTCATCCAAAAATAACGATCGAAATCTCTCGGAAAATCTAATTAGTAAATGCACATTACTAATTATGTAATTTCCCTACAAAATGAAATTAATAACCTTAATTAAAAGATTCTTAACTTACTTATGTTTCGATCCCGGGATTCTCTTCCTTAGCCGTTAAGGAATATCTTTGAACAATTATAGAAATAAACATTCACGACAAGTGTTTAAAGTTTATCGACATCTTAACTTTGTAAGTTCTCGTTCACACTTACAACCTTGAAACCGATTTGCCACACTTCCAAACAAGTTTAGAATTGGTTCATCTGACTTTCAAGAACTATGTGATTGATCAAACCAACATTCAATCACAATCATGGGTTTACGGTTATACCAAAAAAAAGTTTCGGTTCTACCTCCATGTGAGTACTGTGCATAGTCACACTAGCTTCCCAAAAGTTGGGTTGACTAGGTACTAGGATCGGTTCCCCACAAATATATGGTATCTAACTTATATGTGTTGCACATGTCCATAGGATCGTTTCCCCTTTCTCGCTATAAACCTTGTTGCACCCCATACAAGGATCGGTTCCCTTTGATGTCTTACCGCACCCCTTACAAGGATCGGTTCCCTTTCCCTTACAAGGATCGGTTCCCTTTCCCTTACAAGGTCGACATACAAAATACGATCATACCACAGAGGTGATTACTTAAGATCGGTTTTACTAATTAAAGTTATACCAATACATAAGTCGTGCCTTTGTGAACAGCTTTACCAAGAACACAACAAGTTGTGAGTGGTTATACTCTATCACACATATTGGTTGTTCATAAGATATGCAATGAATAACAAAACCAATAACACTGGCAATTTCCTTTTCGGTTCACAAACAAGTTTATGAACTTACTTCCTTAGAACACATGTAAACATTGTTCCCTAGGATGAAATCCTCACCTCATACCCATACATAATCACAATAGCATTCATATGATTATGGCGATGTCTTATCTACAAAGTTTAATGGTTAAGCAATAAACCTCGTATTGTATTCCCTAATACTATGTCTATCTAGAGTTCAAATATGCTTCATAGATTATGTTTTCAATATGCACGACTTGAAAGATACGTTAGGGAATGAAACAGTTCAAGTCAAATATCACTAACCTCAAGTGGAAGGATGATTTTTGTCGTTGTAGCTCCTTGCTTCTTCACATCTTCAAGTCTTCGTAATACTTGTAATGTCTCATATCCTAATACTTTCAAGCTAACGTATACTCTAAGTTTAACTCTAGTACATAATCAAGCGACTCTTAACATGAGTTTTGATTCACTAAAATATGACAACCAAACTTGACATACTAACGCTTGGTGGGTTCAACCGAGCCATGCTCTAACAAAAAGATTCTTCGAGATTTTTATTATTAATTTTTTTTTTTTAGATTATTATTGTATAGTTTTATATCTTGTAAAATGACTATTAATGATTAATTTAAGTTTTTATCAAAAAACGAATTTATTTGTATTTTTGAAAATTAGCATTGTTGATGAATTCAAGAAGTATTGTTAATAATTAAAATCGGGGTGCACGTTCCGGCCGCTCTCACTGGGCCAAATAATAACAAGCGGTTTTGTATTATTTGTTTTCTCTTTGACTTTTTATTCTAAATATACCGAAAATACGCGAAGGGGCGACATACCTGTAGTAGCAGGATTTCCCACACTACACCCCTTACTCGATTTTGCTTAATTAATCCATTGGAAGATGTAAGATCAAGAATATTTATTGATTGAATTCATGAAGTGTTTTACACAGGAAAATAGAATTATACTTAGAAGTTAAAACACTCTCAAACTTTCTCTCTCCTAATGACTTGCTCAACCATTCCAAAAAGATCTCTCCCTCTTACAGACTCATTTAGCCCTTTATATAGGGTAATACATAGTGGATGACAGCTAAGCTACCCTTTATTTTCGGGAATATCCCGCGAAGTGTCGCAGATGCACAAACATTCACTCTCGCGACACTTCTTAACCCTCGCTTGATTCTCACGTCTTCTTTATGTTTGCTTTGTCGTTATCCATCAAGGCGTTTATTTTAGCTTTAGCGACTCCTCGCGACGCCCGTCGTTTATTAATCCCGCGAACCTTGTACATTGCGATATTATGATCCTACATCTTGCCTCTTTTTCCTTGAATATCGCTTGAAGAGCGATTTGAAGGAAAAATTCATTGTTGTCATATTCCTTGGTTTCAATTGGTGAAGGAACGAGCGAAAGAATACTTTCCTTGAAAAGTACGTACTTGCCTCTATTCTTTTGCAAAGTTCCGAAGTTTCTTTGTAATACACACACGAAGTATCGTTTCTTGCCTCATGATTTACAGAAAATAATCAATTTCGCAAGCTATTCTCGCCTATTAGGAAATATGTTATATATTTGGATTCTACTAAAGTTCTTTTCGTCGGCTTCCTTGGATTTAGCAGACCGTTTACACGTGTCTATGTTTACCTCTTTTAATGTGCATTTAATGTTAACCGGTCATAACATTTTTTCTCATCTATTTATAGGAGCACCCCCTGTGAAGAATTTTCCTTTTCCTTTTCATCTTCTTCATCGTCTGCAAGTGTCCTTCTTCTTCATCGTTCTGCAAGTGTTTGCTTATTGTTGTCTCTTACCGTCTTCTTCACCACTTTAGCTATTCTCTACCAGTTGTTACTCTCATGACGTCCAGGTTTGTTAATCTTGCCATATCTGGCTGATTTTGTTGTTGATCAAATTTGAGATTAACTTTCTTTGTTGAAATCACACTGGTATGATTAACTTTTTAGTTCTTTTTTCTGCCATTGTTGTTTAGCAAGAACCAACCCAGAACTAGATTTATCGTGAAGGACCCTCTTCTTTCTTTGGGCTCGCCATCGAAATCTACTTCGCAACAAGAACCCCTCGCACAACCAAAGCCCACTTCGCGAGCAAAATCTATGGCTTCAAAAAGACAGTCTGCAAGTGACAAGGTATTCAAGAAACATTTGTTTTTTTATCAACAATACGTTGTTGCCTCTGTTTCTTATTTAATTTGTCATTCGCAGGATGATAAAACTACTGGTCATGTTCCCAAAAGGCCTCGCTACTCCAAACTGTTACCCCCGACGTTCCATTTCCTTCATTCTCTCCTTCGTCTCCTGCTGCGAAATCCTCGCAAGACAATTTTGTGCCCCCTTCCCCTGGTAATATCACCAACGACAATACTTCTATGCCTCAACTCCTCATAGATCAAGTTCCTTATAACTGTCCTACTACAAACGATCTTATACCTCCTCCTGCTATCAATGTCCCTGCTGTTTCTCCACTCACTTCTCTCCCTGAAACCTCCTCTTCTCAAGAGGTTCCTTTGACAAAGGACGACTCGTCTTCTTTGTTTGAACAGATTCCTCTAATCATGGAAAATTTGGAGGGGATAGATGTGGCCTTTAAGGTCCTTTTCGATCTCGTGAATGATGTCAAAAAGACTTCTTCTCGATCTGTCAAATCCAATGTCTGCGAGATTTTAAGTAAGCATCTTGGTCCCGATAGGATCTCGCAAGCATCTTTAGTTCAAGAGATTAATAAGGCGAAGGATGATCTCCAAGTTATGGCATTGTGAAATGCAATAATCTCCACCTTGAAAATCAAAAATTTCTCGGTATCTCACTTGATCGTGATAATCTTCGCAAGAAGAACGAAGAATTAAAAGGTATGCTCTCGCCATCCCCCCATCTTTTTTTTTTTTTTTTTTTTTTTTTTTTTTTTTTTTTACAACTCAAACCCTTGCTCGTCCTCAAAGTATTAAACCAGAAACGAATAATGGAGATATATCAGACGGAGTCTATCGTTGAAGAAGTTCGAGTTGAAAGAGATGCTTGGATGGAGCAGTATCATCTCTTAGATAATCTTCATACTTATGCAGCTGATCAAATAAATAACTTGTCTAAAGAGAATTTTGATTTATCGCAAAAGCAAGTCTCATTAAGTAATGACTTATCTCGCCTCTCTTATGCTTTGACAAAAACTAATTTGGAGTTGGAAACTTTATCAGATGAGAACCGAACTCTTTCTCAAGAGAAACGTTCTCTGTTGAATAAGATGGCGAGCTACTCGCAGCAGTATAATGCTTGTCAAAAGTTATGTGAAGAACATGAACAAGTTTGTAGGATCATAATATCGCAACGTACAAGGCTCGCGAGATTAATGAACGACGGCGTCGCGAGGGAGTCGCAGGGAGCTAAAATAAACGACGCAATGAATAACGACAGGCAAAACATAAAGAAGACGTGAGACCTGGCGAGGATTAAGAAGTGTCACGAGAATGAATGTTTGTGCATCTGCGGCACTTCGCGAGACATTCCCGAAAATAAAGGGGAACTTAGCTGTCATCCACTATGTATTACCCTATATAAAGGGCTAAATGAGTCTGTAAGAGAGAGATCTTTTTGGAATGGTGGAGTAAGTCATTAGGAGAGAGAAAGTTTAAGAGAGAAAGTTTAAGAGTGTTTTAACTTCTAAGTGTAAATCTATTCTCCTGTGTAAACACTTCATGAATTCAATCAATAAATGTTCTTGATCTTACATCTTTCAAGAGATAAATTAAGCAAAATCGAGTAAGGGGTGTAGTGTGGGAAACAAGCTACTACATATGCGCTAGAAATGGGATTGAACCTGTGTGAGAGATTGACGTAAATTGGAAGGAATTTGGATTAACAGAGAAAAGATTTGGAGAAGATCTCAAGAATTCATTGAAAAAAAAATGGCTAGAAGAAGAAATGTACAAGGGCAATCAACGGTTGTAAGAAGAAGTGGAGACTTGCCGGAGAAAGGAGGAATGAAACGGAGAATCATCAAGGATGAATAGGAGAAATGATGGAGAAGATCAAAATCAACCACCGAACTCCCAAAGAGCAAACGCGGCTGAGGATTATGATAGAGTAAGTGTACATACTTGGAGATCCGATTCTCAAGACGAGAGAGAAGAGGAGCAGCACTGGTGAACAATGGACAAGGAGAGCAAGGAATGAACGGAGAAAACGAAGAAATCGCAGCATTAGAAAGATTGAGACAAACAATACACGAAGAGAGACGGTTAGAGGCAGAGGAACGAGCAAACTTGACAAGACAGAATCATGAATTGAGGATGGAAAATATGAGGTTGCAAAATAGGAGATCTAGAAGTAGCGTGAGATCAAGTTCAAGATCGAATGGAGAAGAAAGAAGGAGAGTTTTACCAACAGAAAGCACTGATGAAGAAACACAAAATCCGAATATAGAGCATGGCGAGAGAAAAGGAGAAATAGAAGATCGTTATATTCCTCAGCCCGAAAATCTTCAAAATGAGCGGAATAGGAAAAATCAAGGAAACATGCAACTCCAAGAACCGAATGACCCAGTTGCTTGAAGGAGAGTAATCTTGGGGAGAGTAGAAGCGAGAAGAAACCGAGATCGAGGATGACATTGAGAGACACTACATTGAACAAGCGCGGCTAGCTCGCGAGAGAGAAAGGCTAAGAGAAGAAATGGAAAATCAAGAGATGGAAGAGGCAATCCGGCAAAACAACCATGACAACCGCGAAAGAAGAAGGGAACAAAATCGTACCAATAGAAATATAAATGAAGAATATGAGAGAGCGCAGATGAGAGCTGAGAGACAACCAAGAAGAGAGAACAACCGGTATAATGGCGTGCGAATTGAGGAAAGAAACGAAGACGAGCGTCGCAGGGAAAGGAGAGAAGAAAATAACGAACAAGAAGGTCAAAATAGGCACGAGCGAAGAAGAAGAGAAGCAGAACTAAAAGACCAAAGAGAATCAAGTTTCGAGGCAAATGAACAAATCTTAAGAGAACTGGTGAAATGAGAGGATTGTTGAACAAGTAGAAGGGAAGGAGGAAGGAAACAATTGGACGAAGCCATCGCAGAGCTGCGAAGAACCCTTCACGCTAGAAGTACAGATGGGAGGAATACCTCCTAAATGCAATCTCCCTGCATTAACAAACATCTTTGATGGAACAACCTGTGCGATACAAAGATATCAAGGCCTATATGAGGTGTATGTTGCAATGGGAGAATCATGATGCCATATCGTGCAAGTATTTCGCATCAAGCCTAATTGGAGAAGCACTAAAATGGTTTGAGGGACTACCAAGGAACACAATCACATCATTCAATCATTTACAAGCCACATTCCCGGGAGCATACATAAGTAACAACTCTTCACGACTGGTATTGAGGATGTATTCGGAGTTGAAACAAAGGGTTGGCGAGAGCTTAAGGCAATTGACAATAAGATGGAGAACCATGTGTAGCGAAATGGCAGGACGGGTTGAGGAGAGATATCTCATCCTCTCATTTGTGAATGCTCTTTTCGCGACTAACTTGTTATACATTCAAATTTTTAGAGTCAAAAATACAATCACGATGGCGTAATCATGAGAGAGTTACAAGAAGAATATATCGCCTTAGAAGAAAGACAGAATGAAATGAATTCTTATCCGGTCGCGAACACAAATTCGAATGCATGAACGCAAGCTTGTTACCTCAATTCATAAATACAGGTGGCGAGCACTTCGCAAGGACAAAGAAGCGGGGAAGGGCAAATGTGAGGGACGGCGGAAGATAGTAGCTATGGGAAGTCATGACCAGGGAGGAGTTTGAACAAGAAAGGAACTATTACAACCGTAACAGCAATAATAAGATTCAAAGGCTAGATCATGTGCAAGAAACTTACGGTGGACGAAGGCAATATAACCATGGAGGGCAGAGAAGTCGCAGAATAATATGGGAACCAATTAAGATGCCTCCACTGAATGCTAGTGTGGAAAAGATCTGGGAAGCTATACTTGTGATGGAAAATGTACCAAAGACCTTGGAACGTGGGAATGGAAACCACCAAAGCGATAGAAGTCATGAATTTTGTTCTTATCATCGTTTCCATGGACATCGAACAAATGATTGTAGAAACATAAAGAGAATTATTCTTAGGATGATTGATCGGGGAAGCTAAATCACTTTCTAAAGGGAGAAGAAACAGGCCGAGACATTACCACCACCACCAGAGATGCACGCGAGTTGTCGCGAAAGGAAAGGAAACATTTGTTATAGAAGTTGGAACAAAAGCTAAAAATTTGAATTGCAACTCTATCGTCCACTCTATCGCACAATCGAAGATTTTCATGACAACGTGCTCAGTAGAGTCTTTTGCGAGAGATGCTAATGATAAAGAAATAATGAGCCCGGCGAGAACGACGCATTAGAAAAGTGGCAGCCGAAGACCATTTCTTTCTCTCGAGATGAAGTACCAAAAGGAAGAGAAACACATGATAGCCCGTTGGTTGTGAAACTAGAGATTAACCCGAAACCAATTGATGGAGAAGATGATGAGGCAGAAGTTTGTTTGGGCGATCAACCGAATCTTAATCGACACCGGAAGTTCGGTGAATATTCTTCTACCATACTTACAAGACGATGGGAGGAAAAGATGAAGATTTGATCCCCTCTACATACAAGATATATGGCTTTAATGGCACTGCAAACAAACCAAAGGGAGAGGTTCGCATGAGAATACCTCTACAAGGATTATCAATCGATATTTTATTCGTGTGGTTGACGTGGAATCTCCATACAATGCGCTGATTGGGAGGCCATGGCTTCATGAGATCTTGGGAGTCGCATCAACATATCATCAATGTATAAAATTTCCACATCCAAATGGCATTGGTATTATACGGGGAGATTGGAAGGAGTCGCAACAATGTCATGAAGTAGATGTAGAAAGTCACAAGAAAGAAATGCCAAAAGAAAAGGTTGGAAACAACATGTGAGAGATGAGCAGAGAAAGGAGAAATTGATGGTGGATACCATAGAAGTAAGGATCGAACATACCTCGCGAGGTGAATGCCTAGAGACAGCGAATATTATGGTAATAAAGAAGCAAAGGATATGAAGAACAAAAGGCATAAGAAGTGAACAATCAACAAAAACAAGAGAAAAAGAAGCAATTGAAGTAATGATGCGAGAACCTCATGCAGACAAGAGTATATGGAATTCGATTAAGAAAGAAAAATGAAAATGAAATGGAACTGTGCGAATACTTCGCAAACAAATATCAGCGAATAATGAAACATGAATGATTGAATGATTTAACAAATATGAATGAGTAAAAGAATGGGACGAACCTTTATGGCGTACACCCTAGTTCGCGAATAACATTTCGTAAGAGGCAAATGTAAGACCTAAAGTGCGTCATATAAGGGGGTATCTCTCGACATGGCTCGGGGGAAGGTTACACCGCTCCCGAAGCCCGAGTCATGAAAATTTGGGGCCCATGAAAGCCTATCCGGGAAGAGGTACCTTGGATTCCCAACTACATATGTAGGTTATACC
Source organism: Papaver armeniacum (assembly GCA_023531295.1). NCBI lineage: Eukaryota > Viridiplantae > Streptophyta > Magnoliopsida > Ranunculales > Papaveraceae > Papaver > Papaver armeniacum. The sequence continues at coordinate 208,464 of JAJJWW010002424.1, forward strand.
TCGGTTGGGCGACCGAGGGTCTCTTCTTAGGAGTCGATGTATGCTCAAGGCGCCGAGGTACACGGTTGAGCCAGAGTGCCGGGATGGATGAACCTACCTGGCCATTCTTGGCAAGTCTTGGCATATGTTGCACTCGCCCGAAGAAAACTCCACTTAGGGTGCAGTCTCGTAACCATAAACCATATAGGTATAAGGGATAAGAGGCTGCGAAAACAACTGGTTGTTGTTAAGACCGGATGGGAGGAGCTAGTCTTGTATGGCCGATGTTTCGCCTCCTTGAAGGGGCAACCGGGGAGATGATAAGGGCGACGCTCTCCATTAGGGGGTGTCAAAACAGGACGCAAATGTCATGAGGCTCTGTTCTCGCAAGAGAATTTAGGCTCGTCATATTTGTGCAAATGATCTGCAGAGGCAATAATACTAACGCGAGGGTAAGGCGAGATCAATGGGTCTTTACATGAAAGTGTACGGACGTCCTGCGATTTCGTCGCACGACGGCAATGTCATGGGGCTATGTGTTCGCAAGGATATATAGGCCTGTCATATTGTCGCAACTAAAATATCCTGCAGAGGCAAAAATACTTGGAAAATGATAAGGCAAGATCAATGGGTCTTTACATGCAAGTGTAAAGACGTCCCGCGATTTTGTCGCAATGAAAGGTGGCGGGGAAGACCTCTAATTAGGGGAGGTCCGACTTGGAAGACCACACAAAAATGATAAGGCAAGGTCAATGGGCCATTGCATGAAAATGTAAAGGCGGCCTGCGACTTTGTCGCAGCGAGAAGAATTAAAATCAAATCCCTGACTGGGATGGATCTACTTAATAAAAGATTCAATGAGCGAACATGCTCGCAAGGTGATCTTAACCAAGAAAGGAAGAAAGAAATATGGAAATTACTCAATCAAAAGAGTTAAGTCACTCAAACAAAAAGGAATTCTAACAAATTACAAAGAGAATTTAACTCTCTCGCATCCGCAGAAGATGGTTGAGACTTTTTCGCGCCTTTATCGCCTTCACATCCGTTGATGGATTTTCTTGTAAATGTTTTCTTCTCCTTTGTTCTCGCCAATTTCTGGACTTTCATCGAAACTTTTCTATCTTCATCGACGACTTCCTTATCAGAGAGATCTTCGCCACTTTCATATTCATAATCACTATCTGGAGCATTGGGAACTTCATCATCACTTACTTCCAAAGGATCGACGTGGATAGGTTCAAGAGACTTGGACAGCAAAATATTATTCACAAGAATCTCCGCTTTAGGAGAGAATTGGCGAAGCAATGCCTTCTGACGATTTTTACTATCAATGTCCTTACAATACGACATGTAATCAAATCTTCGCTCTGCACGGTCGCGAGAACGAGCAAGAGACGCGGAGAGTAGTCCGTTTTCTTTGCGAATTCTAGAATAATCAGACCTGAGGGTAGAGATAGTGGAGCGAAGCTTTCTCTCAGAGTCTGCATAACAAATACACAAGATCAGAGAAAATTCTTATCAAACATTATTGGCATCTTCAGGGTAATAAAGCATTCATGGAATAAATACATAAATTAAGATAGTCAAATAATTTGACTACCTTCCTTTGAGAAGTAAGATGTTGAATTAAAGCGAAATTATTCCCCAAGCGGTCCATGACATCATCAAATGAATCTCCCACTAAGCCTTTCAATCGAGATCGCAAGTTCTTTTCATTAGAAACAAGTATGGAGTTTTCGGTCGCCAGAGTAGAGTTGGATTTTTCTAATTGGACACATTGTTCTTGGAATTGCTTCGCTTTTACACTCAACGTTATTCTACCCTGAATAAGTTTATCTCTCTCGGCAGTAATTTCTTCAAGTTGGCTTTTCAAAGTATGATTAGCTTGTTTGTGTTCTTCACATAACTTTTGACAAGCATTATAATGCTGCGAGTAGCTCGCCATCTTATTCAACAGAGAACGTTTCTCTTGAGAAAGAGTTCGATTCTCATCTGATAAAGTTTCCAACTCCAAATTAGTTTTAGTCAAAGCATAAGAGAGGCGAGATAAGTCATTACTTAATGAGACTTGCTCTTGCGATAAATCAAAATTCTCTTTAGACAAGTTATTTATTTGATCACCGCATAGGTATGAAGATTATCTAAGAGATTATACTTGCTCCATCCAAGCATCTCTTTCAACTCGAACTTCTTGCCGATAGACTCCGTTTGATATATCTCCATTATTCGTTTCTGGTTTAATACTTTGAGGACGAGCAAGGGTTTGAGTTGCAAAAAAAAAAAAAAAAAAAAAAAAAAAAAAAAAAAATGGGGGGACGGCAAGAGCATACCTTTTAATTCTTCATTCTTCTTGCGAAGATTATCACGATCTAGTGAGATATTGAGAAATTTCTGATTCTCAAGGTGGAGATTATTGCACTTCACAGCCATAACTTGGAGATCATCCTTCAGCTTATTAACCTCTTGAACTAAAGATGCTTGCGAGATCCTCTCAGAGCCAAGATGCTTACTTAAAATCTCGCAGACATTCGATTTGACAGGATCAGTAGAAGCCTTTTTGGCATCATTCACGAGATCAGAAAGGACCTTAAAGGCCACATCTATCCCCTCCAAATTTTCAGCAGTTAGAGGAATTTGTTCAAACAAAGAAGACGAGTCGTCCTTTGTCAAAGGAACCTCATGAGAAGAGGAGGTTTCAGGGAGAGAAGTAATTGGAGAAATAGCAGGGATATTGATAGCAGGAGAAGGTATAAGATCGTTTGTAGTAGGACAGTTATAAGGAACTTGGTCTATGAGGAGTTGAGGCATAGAAATATTGTCGTTGGTAGTAGTACCAGGGGAAGGGGGCACAAAATTATCTTGCGAAGATTTCGCAGCAGGAGATGAAGGTGTGAATGAAGGAAATAGAACGTCGGGAGTAACAGGTTTGGAGTAGCGAGGCTTTTTGGGAGCATGACCAGTAGTTTTATCATCCTGCGAATGACAAGTTAAATAAAAAGCAGAGGCAAAAATGTATTGTTGATAAAAAATAAATGTTTCGTGAATACCTTGTCACTCGCAGACTGTCTTTTTGAAGCCATAGATTTTGCTCGCGAAGTGAGCTTTGGTTGTGCGGGGGATTCTTGTTGCGAAGTAGATTTCGATGGCGAGCCCAAAGAAAGAAGAGGATTCTTCACGGTAAACTTATTTCTGGGTTGGTTCTTGCTAAACAACAATGGCAGAAAGAAAACTACAAAGTTAATCATACCAGTATGATTTCAACAAAGAAAGCTAATCTCAAATTTGATCAACCACAAAATCAGCCAGATGTGGCAAAATTAACAAACCTGGACGCCATGAGAGTAACAACTGGTAGGGAATAATTAAGGTGGTGAAGAAGACGATAAGAGACAACAATAAGCAAGCACTTGCAGAACGATGAAGAAAAAGAACACTTGCAGACGATGAAGAAGATGAAAAGGAAAAGGAAAATTTTTCACAAGGGAAGCTCCTATAAATAGACGAGAAAAATATTATGACCGGATAACATTAAATGCACCGGTAAAAGAGGTAAATATAGACACGTGTAAGCGGTCCTTTGCTAAATCCAAGGAAACCCGACGGAAAGAACTTTAGTAAAATCCAAATATACAGTGTATTTCTTGATAGGCGAGGAGAAATTGCGATATTTTGATTATTTTCTGTAATTCCCGAGACAAGAAATAGCATTTCGCATATGTATTACAAAGAAGCTCCGGAACTACACAAAAGAATAGAGGCAAGTACGTACTTTTTGAGAAAAGTATTCTTTCGCTCGTTCCTTCACCAATTGAAACCAAGGAATATGACAACAATGAATTTTTCCTTCAAATCGCTCTTCAAGCAATATTCAAGGAAAAAGAGGCAAGATGTAGGATCATAATATCGCAACGTACAAGGCTCGCGAGATTAATGAACGACGGCGTCGCGAGGGAGTCGCAGGGAGCTAAAATAAACGACGCAATGAATAACGACGGGCAAAACATAAAGAAGACGTGAGACCTGGCGAGGATTAAGAAGTGTCGCGAGAATGAATGTTTGTGCATCTGCGACACTTCGCGAGACATTCCCGAAAATAAAGGGGAACTTAGCTGTCATCCACTATGTATTACCCTATATAAAGGGCTAAATGAGTCTGTAAGAGAGAGATTTTTTTGGAATGGTGGAGTAAGTCATTAGGAGAGAGAAAGTTTAAGAGAGAAAGTTTAAGAGTGTTTTAACTTCTAAGTGTAAATCTATTCTCCTGTGTAAACACTTCATGAATTCAATCAATAAATGTTCTTGATCTTACATCTTTTAAGAGATAAATTAAGCAAAATCGAGTAAGGGGTGTAGTGTGGGAAATCCTGCTGTAGTAGCAGGTTTTCCCACACTACACCCCTCACTATATTTTGGTTAATTAGTCCATTGAAAGATGCATAATTGAGAATGTTTATTGATTAATTTCATGAGTTATCTACAGGGAAGATGGAATTATACTTAGCAAGTAAAACACTCTTAAACTTTTCTCTCCTAATGACTTGCGCAACAATTCCAAAAAGATCTCTCTTACAACAGACTCCCTCGACCCTTTATATAGGGTAATACATAGTGGATGACATGACTAAGCTATCCTTTATTTTCGGGAATGTCTCGCGAAGTGTCGCTGATGTACAACTATTCAATCTCGCGACACTTCTTTGCCTCGCCAAAGTTCCATATCTTTCAGTTGTTTTGTGTGTCGTTTTCCATTGCGTCGTCTATTTTAGTTTCCTGCGTCTCCTCGCTGATCTTGCTCGTTTATTGATCTCGCGAGCCCTATGCATTGCGATATTATGATCCTACATCTTGCCTCTTTTTCCTTGAATATTGCTTGAAGGGCGATCTTGAAGGAAAAATCCGTTGTCCTAGTAGTCTTTGATCTTTGTTGATGAAGGAACGAGCAAAAGAATATTGTACTTGAAAAGTACGTACTTGCCTCTATTCTTTTGCGAAGTTCCGGAGCTTCTTTGAGATATATATGAAGTATCGTCTCTTATCTCTCCTGCGAGGGGAAGAGTACCATGAGATTTTTACAATGTTGTTGCCGCGATCGCTTATCTTGATTTTGTACTTTTACACGGATTTTGATTATTAATGCCTTCTCTTGACACGTTTCTTCTAACCACTTTTTCTTGACCGTTCATGTCTCTTCGCATTAAATGACCTCGTTTTTCTCGAGGATCTTTTTCCTATATATAGTTTTCTTTTCCCTCCTTTTCATTCTTTAGTTTCTCTCTGGAATCTTTCTTTGACTCTCTCCTTCCGCAATTTACGCTCCCGCTACTCGCAAAGCTTTTCTTCAACCTTTCTAGCGCGCTGTTTTGATCTCCGATCTTTCATTCATTCCCATACCGATAGATGGCTTCCATCGGTCGTGGATACAAAACTCCTTTTGAAGAAGTTCAACGAAGTTGCTCGAGAAGGGTTTTACTCTGTCAACCATTCCCGATCAAGAACCTCATCCATTCTTTTCAAATCTTTTCTCACGATCATCAATGTAATGATCGGAGGATTATAGTCTCGCTAGGTCGGCTCCTCGCGGGACTCCCTATTCCCTTGTATGATCCCGAGTTACCTTTATTTTATGAAATTTTGGCCCATGAAAAATTCTCTCGGGCCGTTTATCAACTAAGTGGCGATTGTATTCGCCGATGCTTGAGTTCGCGAACCGGTGTGCAAAGGATCTTTATACCCTAACACCGCGTAAATCCCAAATTCGCAGACTTGGAAATAGTCTGTGGAGAAATACACACGTGGGAGAATTTCTTTGAAAATTACTCAGTTGATAACTATGGTGAATGCGAGATCTCATTTGGGGTGTTCGTTTGAAGAAAAATGATAATGTCCTCGAAGACAAATTACTCATGCAAGACATTGATTGGCACCAGGCAATAATTCCTCTCCTCGCCATTCCAAAGATGAGAAATGGTGGGTCGTACCCTTGATCTTAAATGGTCCTTATATCGCGGGCTCGCATATTCTTCCCGCGAATCTCGCAGATATCATCCTTGGGAATTCAAATGGCCCGAGAAGAAGAAAGAGGTATGTTTTCGACTTTAAACTTGACTTTCGTAATTTCCTTTCTGTAATTGCTGAATTTGTGAAATCTTTCAGATAGCCAGATTGAAAAGAAGCTACAAAAATGATCCGTCGGAGGATACTCTGACATTGCTTCGATCGCTTGCGAGTGAAGTAAGAATCACTTCCTTTCTTCTTATTTAAAACAGTATTGTTGCCTCTGTTTCTTATCTTTATGTGTATGCGAAGGTTGAAGTTGAAAAAACTATTGCCGCGAAGACTAAAAGTAAGGGTAAAGCGTCGCAAGCTCATAAGAGTAAATCCTCTCCCCCTTAACTAAGAAGCGAAAGATTCAATCTTCCTCTCGCCTTAACCCAAACTCGAGCCTTCGATGAGGATGACCATGGTTCGAATCGCTCTCGCTACGGGGACCCCGTTAACTAGTTCTTCTATGGGTCGGTTGTCCAAGATCTTCTCCGATTCTTTCCAAGGAATGGGAGATGCTCCCCTAGCTTCTCTTTTGGGACTCTCGCAAACGTGTGCAATGCCACTCTCTTGGGAAGGCAATGATTCTTTCAATGGAGTCTCTAGAACTATGTCTCCGACTTCTTGAATGCGCTTGGATCCTTGGTATGTATACAATCATATCTCCCCATTGACTTTACATTGTTGTATATGTATTAATGACTTTTCTATCTCCTTTCCTAGGTTGGAAGATCTTCCTTTGTAGTTGCCTCGGACCTTGAGAGAAGGCGCAATAATCTTGAAAAGAAGAATTTGCGGTTGAGCGAGAAGGTTCGGGAATTAGAGACCGAAGCTGCGTCATCTCGTGAGAAAGACGAGAGAATTCAAAAGTTAAACACCGAACTTACTTCCCAAAAGGATAAGGTGTCCTCTCTTCAAAATGCCAATCAGCAACTTTATGGTATAAAATTTTACCTCCTTTCATTATTTTTATTTTAATGGTCGCCTATTGCTACCCGACTTATTACTTTGCAGATGTATATAATCTCTCCGATGAGGCTATTCTTCTCCATACATTTCCTGATCCTATGGATAATAACCTTCTTCTCGCTCACCTCAACAACTCTTTAAGTAGTTCATCAAACAAAATTAACTCCCTTTCATTAAATGAACTTCAGTCCACATATCGTCTTTTAGAAATCGAACATAGATCTGGTTTAAGTGCTGCCAACCAATTTAAACGAATGTTTCTTGAGTCCAATAAAGAAATCAAAGTTTTGAGGAAGAAAATTAGCGACCATATAGATGATAAAGATCGCATTACTAACAATGGTGCACGGGCATTAGCGACTTTTCAAAAATCTCTCCTTGAATTACAAATTGAGCGAGATGAATTGCTTCGCTTAACTCTTTGCTTAGTGAGCGAGAAGATCAGATTCGTTCGCTCCTTGTTATAAATAATGATGATGAATTCGCCTGGCTGCGAAAGTTTTAGATAACGCCGGAAATAACCTAGGTGTTGATGTTAGTCTTTACGCCGAGCATACTTCCTTGATTAAAGATATGATATCCGATAGAGAAGGTTATTTATTACACCTTACTACTTCTTACTTCAGCAATATTGCTTGTAAATTATTAACTTGTTGTTACTTATTTGCAGAATCCGAGAAGAGGCTTCAAGCTAGAATTAGAGAGCTTGAATCTCGAGAAAGAACAACTCGGGAATTTTCCAATGAGAATTGAAGAACTCGAAACCGAAAAAAGAACATTTCGCAAAGAATCTCCTCCTTCGCGAGAATAAATATTCAAAATTGAAGAAACAATTTTTAACGACAAAGTGGAGAATTTTAACAATGATCTTTGCCGTTTTGCAACAGAGGTATGGAGTATGTTTGTAAGGACCGCAATATCCTCTCGCATTCATATCCCCGGCTCCTTGAAAAGGTTCTGAGAATCTGCCTGTCTCGGACGTTTCGATAGCGAGGCCGCGAAGAAGAAAAATTCGCGATGAGAATAATCGGATCAAGAATCGATGAAGAAGAAGAATCACCAAAGAGATAACTTTTTTCGTTTTCTTTCTCTGCTTGTAATATCTCGTACATTTCGTATATTTCTTGGATTTTTCTCCTTTGAATTCAATCTTCAATCCCCTTTTTGGTAGTTCTTCCTTGATATTATTGATGTATAATTCTTTCATCGAAGATGAATAGCAATATTTCATCTTTTCCATTCCCATACTTGCCTCTCGGTATTCTTCTTGAGATGGAAGATTTTAGTTGTCATCAAGTATTTTGTTGGTTATTAATTGTATAGCCGCGACGAGATCGCAGTATCTTTATGAATCGAGAATTCTATCTCTTTTCATTTGCGACAAGATCGCAGCCGCCTCTACACTTTCATGTAAAGGCCCATTGACCTTGCCTTATCATTTTGTGTGGTCTTCCGAGTTAGACCTCCCTAATTAGAGGTCCTCCCCTCGCCACCTTTCATCGCGACAAAATCGCAGGACGTCTTTACACTTGCATGTAAAGACCCATTGATCTTGTCTTATCATTTTCCAAGTATTTTTGCCTCTCGCAGATGTTTTAATTGCGACAATATGACAAGCCTAAGTCTTCTTGCGAATATAAAGCCCCATGACATTGCCGTCGTGCGACGAAATCGCAGGACGTCCGTACACTTTCATGTAAAGACCCATTGATCTCGCCTTACCCTCGCGTTAGTATTATTGCCTCTCGCAGATCATTGCACAAATATGACAAGCCTAAGTCTTCTTGCGAAAACAAAGCCTCATGACATTTGCGTCTGTTTTGACACCCCCCCTAATGGAGAGTGTCGCCCTTATCATCTCCCCGGTTGCCCCTTCAAGGAGGCGAAACATCGGCCATACAAGACTAGCTCCTCCCATCCGGTCTTAACAACAACCAAGTTGTTTTCGCATCTCTTATCCCTTATACCTATAGCGGTTTATGGTTACGAGATCGCACCCTAAGTGGAGTTTTCTTCGGGCGAGTGCAACGCATGCCAAGACTTGCCAAGAATGGCCAGTGGTAGGTTCATCCATCCGGGCACTCTGGCTCAACCGTGTACCTCGGCGCCTTGTGCATACACATCGACTCTAGGAAGAGACCCTCGGTCGCCCAACCAGGGTATAACCTACATATATAGTTGGGAATCCAAGGTACCTCTTCCGGATAGGCTTTCATGGGCCCCAAATTTACATGGTTCAGGCTTCGGAGCGGTGTAACCTTCCCCCGAACCACGGCGAGAGATACCCCTTATATGACGCACTTTAGGTCTTACATTTGCCTCTTACGAAATGTTATTCGCGAACTAGGTGTACGCCATAAAGGTTCGTCCCATTCATTTGCGCATTTATATTTGTTAAATCATTCAATCATTCATGTTTCATTATTTGTCTGATATTTGTTTGCGAAGTATTCGCACGATTCTTTTCACTTGTTGTATTTCACTTTTCTTTCTTAGTCGAATTCTCATTTTTACTCTTCTCGAGATTCTCGCATATCATTACTTCAACCGCTATTTTTCTCCCGTTTTTGTTGCTTATTCATTTCTTATGCCTTTTGCTCCTCATATCCTTTGCTTGTTTGTTACCATAATATTTGCTTGTCTCTAGGCATTCACCTCGCGAGGTATGTTCGATCCTTACTTCTATGGCATCCACCATCGCTTTTCCTTTCTCTCGCTCATCTCTCACATGTTGTTTCCACCCTTTTCTTTTGACATTCCTTTCTTCGACTTTCTACATCTACTTCATGACATTGTTGCGACTCCTTCCAATCTCCCCGTATAATACCAATGCCATTTGGATGTGGGAATTTAATACATTGATGATACGTTGACGCGACTCCCAAGATTTCATGAAGCCACGGCCTCCCAATCGCATTGTATGGAGATTCCACATCAACCACACGAGAATAAAATACCAGTTGATAATCCTTGTAGAGGTATTCTCATGTGAACCTCTCCCTTTGGTTTGTTTGCGGTCCGTTAAAGCCATATATTTTGTATGTAGTGGGGATCAAATCCTCATCTTTTCCTCCCATCGTCTTGTAAGTATGGTAGAAGAGGATATTCACCGAACTTCCGGTGTCGATTAAGATTCGGTTGATCGCCCACAAGCTTCGCCTCATCATCTTCTCCATCGACTCGGTTTCGGGTTAATCTCTAGTTTCACAACCAACGGGCTATCATGTGTTTCTCTTCCTTTTGGCACTTCATCTGCAGAGAAAGAAATAGTCTTCAATTGCCACTGTTCTAACTGCGTTGATCTCGCCAGACTCATAATTTCTTTATCATTAGCATCTCTCGCAAAGACTCTACTGAGCACGTTGTCATGAAAATCTTCGATGGTGCGATAGGAGTGGACAATGGAGTTGCAGTTCAAATTCTTGGCTTTTGTTCCTACTTCTATCACAAATGTTTCCTTTCCCTTCGCTGACACCTTTTGTGCATCTCTCGGTGGTGGTGGTAATGTCTCGACCTGTTTCTTCCCCCTTAGAAAGTGATTCACTTCCCGATCAATCATCCTGAGAATAATTCTCTTTATGTTTCTACAATCGTTTGTTTGATGCCCATGGAAGCGATGGTAAGAACAAAACTCATGGCTTCTATCTCCCGGCGGTGGTTCCATCCCAACATTCCAAGGTCTTGGTACATTTTCCATCACAAGTATAGCTTCCCATATCTTTTCAACGCTAGCATTCGGTGGAGGAATATTAATTTGTTCCCATATTGTTCTATGACTTCTCTCGCCCTCCACGGTTATTTTGCCTTCGTCCGCCATAAGTTTCTTGCACATGATCTAGCCTCTCGAATCTTATTATTGTCGTTACGATTGTAGTAATTCCTTTCGCGTTCAAACTCTTCTTGATCATGGCTTCCCATGGCTACTACCTTCGATGTCCCTCATCAGCCCTCCTTGCTCGCTGTCCTTGCGAAGTGCTCGCCATCGTATTGATGAATTGAGGTAACAAACTTGCGTTTCGGGGCGTTGGAGTTCGTGTTCGCGACGGGATAAGAATTCATTTCATTTTGTCTTTCTTCTAAGGCAATATATTCTTCCCGTAATTCTCGGCATTACGCCATCGTGATTGTATTTTTGATTCTAAAAATTTGAATGTATAACAAGTTAGTCGCGAAGAGAGCATTCACAAATGAGAGTATGAGATATCTCTCCTCAACCCGTCCTGCCATTTCGCTGCACATGGTTCTCCATCTTACTGTCAATCTGTCTTAAGCTCTCGCCAATCCTTTGTTTCAGCCCGAATACATCCTCAATACCGGTCGCGAAGAGTTGTTACTTATGTATGCTCCTAGGAATGTGGCTTGTAAATGGTGAAATGATGTAATTGTATTCCTTGGTAGGCTTTCAAACCACTTTAATGCTTCTCCTATTAAGCTTGACGCAAAATATTTGCACAATATGGTATCATGGTTCTCCCATTGTAACATACATCTCAAGTAAGCCTTAATATGTTGTATCGCGCAGGTTGTTCCATCAAAGATGTTGGTTAATGCAGGTAGATTGCACTTAGGAGGTATTCCTCCCATCTGTATTTCTAGCGTGAAGGGGTTCTTCGCGGCTTCTGCGATGGCTTCGTCCAGGTTGTCTCCTTCCTCCTTCCCTTCTATTGTTCAAGAATCCTCTCATTTCAGCCTAGCTCTCTTAAGATTTGTTCATTTGCCTCGTAATTTGATTCTACTGGTCTTTTTAGCTCTACTTCTCTCCTTCTTCGCTCGTGCCTATTTTGACCTTCCTGCTCATTATCTTCTCCTCTTCTTTCTTCGCGACGTTCTTCTTGGCCTCTTTCGTTAATTCGCACGCCATTATATCGGTTGTTCTCTCTTCTTGGCTGCCTATCAGCTCTCATCATTTGCACCCTCTCATACTCTTCATTAATATTTCTATTAGCGCGATTTTGTTCCCTCCTTCTCTCGCGGTTGTCATGGTTATTCTGCCGGATTGCTTCCTCCATCTCTTGATTTTCCATTTCTTCTCTTAGCCTTTTCTCTCGCGAGCTAGTCGCGCTTGTTCAATGTAGTGTCTCTCAATGTCATCCTCGATCTCTCGGTTTCTTCTCAATTCTTCTCTCCCGTAGGGATTATTCTTCCTTCAAAGAAACTGGGTCATTTGGCCCTTGAGTTGCATGTTTTCCTGATTTTCCCTATTTCGCTCATTTCGAAGATTTTCAGGTTTGAGGAATATAACGATCTTCTATTTCTCCTCTTCTCTCGCCGTGCTCTGTGTCCTGGATCTTGTGTCTCTTCCTCGGTATTCTCTCGTTGGTAAAACTCTTCTTCTTTCTTCTCTGTTCGATCTAGAACTTGATCTCACGCTACTTCTAGATTTCCTACTTTGCAATCTCATATTTTCCATCCTCAATTCATGATTTTGTCTTGTCAAGTTTGCTCGCTCTTCCGCCTCTAGCCGTCTCTCCTCATGTATTGTTTGTCTCAATCTTTCTAACGCCGCCATTTCTTCGTTTTCTCGGGTTCATTTCTCCATTCATTCCTTGTTCTCCTTGTCCATTGTTCATCAATTGTCGCTCCTCTTCTTCTCTCGTCTTCGAATCGAGATCTCCAAGTATGCACACTTACTCTATCATAATCCACAGCCAGCGTTTGCTACCGGGGAGGTTGGTGGCTGGTTTTGACCTTCTTCATCATTTCTCATGTTCATCCTTGATGATTCTCCCGTTTCATTCCTCCTTTCTCCAGCAAGTCTCCCACTTCTTCTTACAATCGTTGGTTGCTCTTGTACATTTCTTCTTCTAGCCATCTTTCTTTTCAATGAATTCTTGAATATCTTTTCCAAATCTCTTTTCTCGTTAATCCAAATTCTTTCCAATTTCTTCGTCAATCACCGCTTCGTCCTGTTTCTAGCGCATATGTAGTAGCAGGGTTTTCCCACACTACACCCCTCACTATATTTTGGTTAATTAGTCCATTGAAAGATGCATAATTGAGAATGTTTATTGATTAATTTCATGAGTTATCTACACACGGGAAGATGGAATTATACTTAGCAAGTAAAACACTCTTAAACTTTTCTCTCCTAATGACTTGCTCAACAATTCCAAAAAGATCTCTCTTACAATGACTCACTCGACCCTTTATATAGGGTAATACATAGTGGATGACAGCTAAGCTATCCTTTATTTTCGGGAATGTCTCGCGAAGTGTCGCCAGATGTACAACTATTCAATCTCGCGACACTTCTTTGCCCTCGCCAGTTCCATATCTTTCGGCTTGTTTTGTGTGTCGTTTTCCATTGCGATCAAATAAATAACGTCTATTTTAGTTTCGCAAAAGCAAGTCTCCCTCGCTTATCTCGTCGTTTATTGATCTCGCGAAGCCCTATGCATTGCGATATTATGATCCTACATAAGATGGCGCTACTACAAAGTTAAACAAAATTTGAAAACCAACTTGAAGAAATTATCACGAGAGAGATAAACTTATTCAAGGTAGAATAACGTTGAGTGTAAAAGCGAAGCAATTCCAAGAACAATGTGTCAAATTAGAAAAATCCAACTCTACTCTGGCGACCGAAAATTCCATACTTGTTTCCAATGAAAAGAATTTGCGATCTCGAATGAAAGGCTTAGTTGGAGATTCATTTGATGATGTCATGGACCGTTTGGGGAATAACTTCGCGCTTTAATTCAACATCTTACTTCTCAAAAGGAAGGTAGTCAAATTATTTGACTATCTTAATTTATGTATTTACTATTCCATGAATGCTTTATTACCCTGAAAATGCCAATAATGTTCAATAAGAATTTTCTCTAATTTTGTGTATTTATTATGCAGACTCTGAGAGAAAGCTTCGCTCCACTATCTCCACCCTCAGGTCTGATCATTCTAAAATTCGCAAAGAAAATGGTCTACTCGCCGCGTCTCTTGCTCGTTCTCGCGACCGTGCAGAGCGAAGATTTGATTATATGTCTTATTGTAAGGACATTGATAGTAAGAATCGTCAAAAGGCATTGCTTCGCCAATTCCCTCTTAAAGCGGAAGTACTTGTGAATAATATTTTGCTGTCGAAGTCTCTTGATCCTATTCACATCGATCCTTTGGAAGTAAGTGATGATGAAGTTCCTAATGCTCCAGATAGTGATTATGAATATGAAAGCGGCGAAGATCTCCCTGATAAGGAAGTTGTCGATGAAGATCCAAACAGAAAGACTCTTGATGAAAATCCAGTAACTGGTGAGAATGAATGTGATGAAAACATTGCTAATGAAAATCCACCAATTGAAGGAGGCGAAACTGATAAGGGGCGTAAAAGTCTCAACCATCCTCCGTATTTGATAATGCCGATGTAGAGAGTTAAATTCTCTTTGTAATTTGTTGAATTCCTTTTTGTGTGAATGATTTAACTCTTTGATTGAGTAATTCCCATATTTCTTTCTTCCCTTCTTAGTTAAGATCGCCTTGCGAGCATGTTCGCTTATTGAATTTTTTATTAAGTAAATCCATCCCAATCAGGGATTTGATTTTAATTCTTCTCACTGCGACAAAGTCGCAGGCCGCCTTTACATTTTCATGCAGAGGCCCCTTGACCTTGCCTTATCATTTTTGTGTGGTCTTCCAAGTTAGACCTCCCTAATTAGAGGTCTTCCCCTCGCCACCTTTCATCGCGACAAAATCGCAGGACGTCTTTACACTTGCATGTAAAGACCCATTGATCTTGCCTTATCATTTTCCAAGTATTTTTGCCTCTGCAGGATGTTTTAGTTGCGACAATATGACAGGCCTAGATATCCTTGCGAACATAAAGCCCCATGACATTGCCGTCTTGCGACGAAATCGCAGACGTCCGTACACTTTCGTAAAGACCCATTGATCTCGCCTTACCTTCTCGCGTTAGTATTATTGCCTCTCGCAGATAATTGCACAAATATGACAAGCCTAAATTCTCTTGCGAAACATAGCCTCATGACATTTGCGTCTGTTTTGACACCCCCTAATGGAGAGCGTCGCCCTTATCATCTCCCCTGGTTGCCCCTTCAAGGAGGCGAAACATCGGCCATACAAGACTAGCTCCTCCCATCCGGTCTTAACAACAACCAAGAGTTGTTTTCGCAGCCTCTTATCCCTTATACCTATAGGGTTTATGGTTACGAGGCCGCACCCTAAGTGGAGTTTTCTTGGGCGAGTGCAACATATGCCAAGACTTGCCAAGAATGGCCAGGGTAGGTTCATCCATCCCGGCACTCGCTCAACCGTGTACCTCGGCGCCTTGAGCATACACTGACTCCTAAGAAGAGACCCTCGGTCGCCCAACCAGGGTATAACCTACATATATAGTTGGGAATCCAAGGTACCTCCTCCGGATAGGCTTTCATGGGCCCCAAATTTCCATGACTCAGCTTCAGGAGCGGTGTAACCTTCCCCCGAGCCATGTCGAGAGATACCCCTTATATGACGCACTTTAGGTCTTACATTTGCCTCTTACGAAATGTTATTCGCGAACTAGGGTGTACGCCATAAAGGTTCGTCCCATTCATTCATTCTTTTATTCAATCATTCTTCATCATTTGCCATTTTGCTTGCGAGATATTCGCCAATTCATTCATTCAATCATTCGTTATCTCTTGTTGTTTTGTTAAGTCATTCATGAATGTCGCGAGATCTTCGCGTATTTTCTCTGCATTTTACTGAATGTCGCAAATATCTTGCGAAGAAGTACTTCATCTTGATTCCTTTTTCCTCTCTCATTTTTACGGGTAATATTTCTTTAGATATAACCTATTCCATGGTCTATCCAATTTTTGTCCCACATCTCTTCCTTCGGGATCCATCAATCTATATGCCCCTGTACCAACTACTTCTTTGATAATATAAGGTCCATCCCATTTTCTCGCCAACTTGCCTCCACTTTCACGTTGATATATTGGGGTTTCTCGCAACACCAAGTCTCCTGGTTGGAACTCACGTATTTTTACACGTTTGTTATATTCTCTAGCCAGTCTTCGCAGATAATTCTCCATGTGTCGCAATGCCTTTTCTCGCTTTTTCTTCCAATTCATCCAACTTGATTAGAATGTTGCCTGCGCTAAGATTTTTATCCCAAACCTCTTTTTGGTTGTCGGAATCACGACCTCTCGTTGCGCATCGCTTCAACTCCGTAAGTTAAGCAAAAAGGGGACATTCCCGTGGCTTCTCTTCTAGTTGTATTATAAGCCCACACCGCATTGGGTACTTGTTCGCACCATCCCCTATTGTGTCCTTCCAACTTTTTCTTCAATATATCAGCAATTGTTTTGTTTGTTGCCTCCGCTTGGCCATTAGCTTGTGGATATAATGGGGTTGATTTTCCACATCTTATCTCGAAATGCATTAAGCAAAGAATTCTATATTTTGCCCTTCAAACCGCTTCCCATTATCGATACCAATTGTCGTGGGATCCCAAATCGCATATAATATTTTCAAATATGAAAGTAAAAACATCCTTATCGCGGATGTGTTGGACCGCTTTCACCTCTCGCCCATTTTGTGAAATAGTCCGTTGCGACAATTAAGTACCTTCTTTGTCCTGTTCCTAGTAAGAATGGTCCCACAATATCTAAACCCCATTTTCCAAAAGGCCACACACTTCTCGAAGAATTTAACGGTGCTCCGTGTGCATGTATCTTCTTCCCGTGTCTTTGACAATCTTCGCAGCACCTGGATATTGCTCTCGTCCTCATGCATATATGGCCAATAATATCCTTGCGTCTTTGCCTTATATGCCAAAGATCTCCCGCCGCTATGATTTCCGGCATCCCCACTATGCAGCATTTTCAATATGGTTTCTCCTTCTTTCCTTGATAGACATCGAAGCGAGGGTCCCTCAAAAGAACGCCGATAAAGCACGCCATCTCTTAATTCATAATTTGTTGCCCGCTCTTTAACTTGTGTGCTTCCAATCTATTTCTTGGTACCTCGCCTTTCATTAAATACGCGTGAAGTTCCACTCTCCAGTCTTCCTCGCGACCTTGCATTTCATCTACCACCATCATTATATCTGTTTCTTGTCCTTCCTCTATATTAATTGATGGCGCCAGTAGATGGCGTCAGTATTTTGATATTCCTCGCATTGGGTCTGTCATCATACTTGATATAAAGGCAAAAGCGTCTGCAGTCTATTATCTCTCCTTGATATGTGCCTCCATTTTATTTTCTCGATTCGTGCCGACAACACTTCTACAAGCTTCTTCGTATTTCTGTAGGGATGGATCGTTTGTAGCATACTTCTCCGTTATCTGACAGATTGCCAATTGCGAGTCACTGGTAATCCTCACATTCTCCAATTTCATTTCTATTGCAAGTCGCAGAGCATGTATTATAGCTTCATACTCTGTTTCATTATTCGTGGATTCAAACTCCAATCTAAAAGAGAAAGCTAATTTATTGCCTTCTGGTGAAATCATAACAATTCCCACTCCATTTCCTTCTCCATTTGATGATCCATCTACTAATATTTCCCATCCATCTGTCTCAGCTTAACGGTGTCTTTTGGGTCTCCATACTCTTTCTTCTACATCCATCATTTCATCTATCGCTTCATCTTCTTCCAAAGGAAATTTCGCTAAAAAATCTGCGCGACAACCCGTGACTTAGTTGAGGATAATATCTCATACTTGAGTTTACAATGGCTTATTTGAGCATTCCATCTTTCAACTCTTCCCGATCTTTTTGAATGTTTCATCACTGACTCAATTGGTATTTTTGTGACTACCTTAATGGTATGTGCTTGAAAATATATGCGAAGCTTGAATGTTGCATAAACTAATGCTAGGATTAATTTTTCGATCTTCGAATAATTTCTTTCTCGCGGCATTAAAAGTTTTGCTGATGTAATAGATTGGTTTTTCTACTCCGCGTCCGTTCCTTCGCAGTAAAACCGCACTTAAGGCATGCGAAGTTGTCGCGAGATATATTAATAATTCTTCTCCAGTTCGCGCTTTCGCATAATGGATATATCCATTAAATGTTCTTTGATCCCTTGTAAAGCCTTTTCACATTCGTCCGTCCATTTAAATTTCGATCCTTTTTCGTAATGTTGAAAAAGTGTTTACACTTATCGGATGACCGCGAGATGAACCTTCCTAGTGATGCTAACAACCCATTCAAACTTTTGAACATCCTTTACTGTCGCAGTGCTCGGCCATATCGCGAATCTTTTACTTTCTCCGGATCAACATGTATTCCTTCCTTTGATATAATGTAACCCAAGAACTTCCCTGACGCAACTCCGAAGGTACATTTTTCTGGATTTACTTTGATGTTAAAACGCCTCATCTGCTCAAAAATTTCTTTCAAGTCTCGCACGTGATCCTCTGCCTTCTTACTTTTTACCAGCATGTCATCCACGTATACCTCTAGTGTTTTGTGTATCCATTCTGCGAATACCTCTTCCACCATCCTTTGATACGTTGCTCAAGCATTTCGCAGACCAAACGGCATTTTAGTATAGCAGTATAATCCTCTTGGAGCGAAGAAAGCAAAGATGCTCTTGATCTTCCTCGGCGAGAGGAATTTGTTGTAACCTTTATACCCGTCCGTAGATGATACTCTTTCATTCCTACGCCGATTCGACTAGTTGTGGAATATCCGGCAGTGGGGAAAACCTGTCTTTAGGCAAGCTTTATTTAAATCGGTGAAATCAATGCATCCGTATTCCCTTGTTCTTCTTTGGAACTATAACCATATTCGCTATCCATTCAGGATATTTTGCTTGTCTAATAATTCCCGCGTCCAAAGATCATCTTCGCAGTTCTTCTTCTATCTCGAGGGTGGTATGTCTGTTGCTATCTTTCTAATTCTTTGTTTAAATGGCTTCACATTTTTATCAATTTCTAACTTGTGACAAAGCATTGACGGATCTATACTGCATTTCATCCATATCCCACGCGAAGATGTCTTTATAATCTCGTAATGATCTACGCTTCTTTTCTCTTCATCCGCTTCCATGCTAGTCCCAATCTTTAGCATCTTGGGTTTTTCCTTAGTTCCAATGTTCACTTCTTTGGTTTGTTCTACTCGCGACGTAATCGGCCTTCGGTTCTCCCATAGGGGTTGGTCCTTTTGGTTCTCTCGCAAGATCATCTTCTTCTCCCGAGATCTCGCCAAGTATGCCTTTTCCTTCCTTTGCTCTTATCATGTAAACTCGAATTCTTCTTCTTTCTTAGTTGCCTTCGCCATCTTTTTGCGGTACTTTGATATATTCTTTCGCTTGTTTATTTGTTCCTCGCAACACTTTACTTCATTTTGATAGTATATTCTTCCTTTGGCAGCGTCCCTTTGATCTCGCCAATTCCAGTTGGTGTGGGAAACTTGATACATTGATGAAGCGTTGACGCCACAGCCTTTTATTGCATGTACCCATGGTCTTCCTAGTAATATGTTGTATGGTGATTCCATATCTACTACACTTAATGTCACCTGTGTTTCAATTCCTCCTAATGGAATACGTATTTTTATCTCTCCTTTTACTTTTGTTATGGAATTACCAAAACCTTGAATATTGTAAGCCGCGAAAATCATATCTTCGTCTTTATATCCCATCTTTTGTAAGCGTGATAGAACATGATGTTCGCGGACTCCCGTATCGATTAAAACTCCATTCACCATCCATGTTTTCGTTGTGTTCTCCGATTTCTCTCCTTCCTTATACGTATTTATTGTGATCACCAGTGGAGATGTGTGATCCAAATTTTCTTTGGATATTTCCCCCGCCGTGAATGTTATCTCTTGCTTTTCCCAATCCTTCAAAGGTGATGCCATTTCTCTATCCGTAATCTTCTTTCCTTCGAAATCCCGTTTGTGTATTCTTCCTTTGATATTTTCATGAAATTCGCTAATCATTACTGGGTGTACTGTGTTGTATGCCATATCTTTTTCATCCGATTTAAGATTTCCTTTCTCATTTTCCCCGATTCAAAAAACTTTAATTGCAATCTTCTTTCTTTTTACCAACGATCGTCCCTGCTTTCTAGCGCATATGTAGTAGCAGAAATCCCACACTACACCCCTTACTCGATTTTGCTTAATTAATCCATTGAAAGATGTAAGATCAAGAATATTTATTGATTGAATTCATGAAATGTTTACACAGAAAATAGAATTACACTTAGAAATTAAAACACTCTTCAAACTTTCTCTCTCCTAATGACTTGCTTAACAATTCCAAAAAGATCTCTCCTCTTCGATTCACTCATTTAGCCCTTTTTATATAGGGTAATACATAGTGGATGACAAATTAAGCTACCCTTTATTTTCGGGAATATCCCGCTAAGTGTCGCAGATGCACAAACATTCACTCGCGACACTTCTTAACCCTCGCGATTCTCACGTCTTCTTTATGTTTAGCTTTGTCGTTATCCATTGCGTCGTTTATTTTAGCTCTCTGCGACTCCCTCGCGACGCCGTCGTTTATTAATCCCGCGAACCTTGTACATTGCGATATTTTGATCCTACAATACCATAATCTCTTACCTTCTCGTTTTCTCTATCGTCTATTGCTAAAACTAACAGATGAATCCATCAAATTTGTTTGTGAAGTTCGCTTCATGCTCAAGATATATTAGTTCATCTTGTATATTTTTATGATTTTGGGTTCTTGTCATCTTTACAGAGGTTAATTTCAATTGATTTTCGATATTTTTCATATAAGGATCAATCAAGTTAGAAGCAGAGCAAATAAATCATTGATGAACTCATAACAACAAATACCCATCAAGATCAATCCCGCGGAAAATTGATTCAAAAAATTTAACCTATAAGATTGGTGATTATCAAAGGACTACATTTTCAAATTTTTAAGATCAATCCCGCGGAAAATTATTTCCTCCTTCGTCGTTTACTTCTTAGATACACTAGTTTCAAACCCGTGCTACGCACCGGGATTGCTGGAATATTTTACCCTTTTGGTCCATGTCCACTGAGGCGGGGCTTCGCCCCGCACCCGTCCCAATGAAAATCTAATAAGCTACGATAGAATTACTATCCAACAGATTAACAACTAATAATTAAAGCTTTGTAATTAGAAATTTCTAATTATCAAATATGTAATACTATTATTATTTAAAGATCTCACATGGTTTTGTAAACTAATTTCAAGCAATATAATGAAACAATAATCAATTTTATAATTTTATAAATAAACTAAAATAAATAGGTAAAATAATATAGTTTAAACTATAAATACAAAAGTGTAATAAGATTTTTTTTAGTATTTAACCTGTGCTACGTATCGGGTACGATGGGAATTGATCCCCATTTGGTGAGACAGGCCCGTCCCAAAGGGTCCCAACTAACAAGTGCAGTGTATAATGAGAACACTAATTATTATTTAGTAGATTAACTTATGAAACCAAATTCACCTATTACGCATTGTATAAAGTGTTGGAGATTAAGAAGTCGTCTTTAAGAAATTACATTTGAAATACCAACCTTTGACATCAGTATGTAGTTCATGTATATAAAACAAAAGAAATCGGTAGTTATATGATGAAAAATCACACTCGTTTTATAGTTGTGTCGATATATGAAATTAGAGACACTGAAAGAAACACGATATTAATATAAAATAAATTGCCAACTCTAAATGGTGCAAAACATATGAAGTGCTTCCCATCAAAGAAGATGTAATTTAGGAAATGCACTGATATATCTTTCTTTAGAAATTATATATTTGTAATAAGAATCAAGCGACTAACTTAACTACTCTTCCTAATCCAACTTCTTTGCGCTTAAATGAAAAATCATATTTACTATATAGGTATCGATATATGATATTAGAGACACTAAAAAAAATCACGATATTAATCTTAAATAGTTGTCAATTCTAAATAGTGCAGATCATACGAAGTGCTTCCCGTCAAAGTAGATGTTATCAAGGAAATGCACGAATATATCTTTCTTCTTAAAAACCATATACTTGCATTAAAAATCAAGTTGCCAACTCAACCGCTCTTCAGAAGTCCATTTTCTTGTAGATAAATGAAAAATCGCAAATACTATATAGTTGTATTGATTTATGACATTAGAGATAAAAAAAAAAAAAGATATGAATATAAAATAGAGTGTCAACTGTAAATAGTGCAAAGCGTTTGAATTTCTTCCCGTCGAAGAAGATGTAATTAATGAGATGCGCTAACATATCTTTCTTCAGAAATTATATACTTGTGTTAAAAATCAAGTGGACAAAATATTCGCTCTTCCAGCTCCAACAACCTGTATTTAAATGAAAAATCACACTCATTATATAGTTTTATCAATATCTGATATTAGAGATACTAAAAATACAAAAGTTATATATAAAATTGTAGTTGCAGGAAATCCCACAATACACCCCTCACTATAATTCACTTAACTAATCCATTGAAAGATGAATAACTAAAAATGTTTATTAATTATTTTCTTAAAGTCACTGCACAGGAAGATAGAATTACACTTAAGGATTACAAACACTCTCCAAGTTTCTCTCTCCTAATGACTTAATTTCCAATTCCAAAGAATCTCCCCTACAACAGACTTACTCATCCCTTTATATAGGGCAAATACATAGTGAATGACAGCTAGGCTGTCCTTTATTTTCGGGAGTGTCTCGCGAAGTGTCGCGAATGTACAAGTATTCATACTCGCGACACTTCTTAACCCTCGCCAGACTTCACATCTTCCTGTCGTCATCCAATGCGTCATTCCTTTTGATTCCTTGCGACTCCTTCGCAGTACTGTTGTTTATTATCCTCGCGAGTTTTGTACGTTGCGATATAATGATCCTACAAAAATAGACTGCCAGCTCTAAATAATGTGAAGCATATGAAGTGTTTCCCATTAAAGAAGATGTTATCAATGAGATGCACTGATAAATATCTTCAGAGATTATATATATGGGTTAAAATTCAAGCGGCCAACTCAACTGCTCTCTCAGGCTCCAACAACCTGTATTTAAATGAAAAATCACGCTCTCTATATAGTTGTATCGATATTTGATATTAGAGACACTAAAAAAACCCACGATATATAAAATAGATTGCAAACTCTAAATAGTGCGAAGCATATGAAGTGATTCCCGTCAAAGAAGATGTAATCAATGAGATGCACCAATAGCTTTATATACTTGCGTTAAAAATCAAGCGGCCAACTCAACTGCTCTCCCAGCTCCAACAGCTTATATTTAAATAAAAAATCACACTCACTATATAGTTGTACCAATATTTGATATTAGGGACACTAAAGAAACATACGATATAAATATAAAATAGATTGCCAACTCTAAATAGTGCTAAGCATATGAAGTGTTTCCCGTCAAAGAAGATGTGATCAATGAGATGCATCGACATATCTTTCTTCAGAAATTATATACTCGTGTTTAAAATCAAACGGCCAACTCAACTGCTCATTCAGGCTCCAATAACATGTATTTAAATGAAAAATCACCCTTACTATATAGTTGTATCAATATCTGATATTTGAGACACTTAAAAAATACACGAAAATAGGTTGCCAACTCTAAATAATGCTAAGTATATGAAGTGCTTCCCATCAAATAAATGCATTAATTCTTCAAAAACCGAGCATATTAACTGCCAGTGTGAGGCCTTTATTGAGTTCCTCGCTGCAAGGGACAACCTACACTAATGCGAGCAGTGTAGTGAAATATACAAAAAAAAAATGTAAAAGCCGATCAAAATAAATAGAAAAAGAAATCATACCCTAATTTCCATCTGGTTTGAACTGACAACCTTCGAACCGTCTAACTCATAATGTGATGAGAACTCAAACCCTAATCTTTGTTTAGTCTAAATTGAGTAACCACTACCTAGAGAATCAAAAAAAAAAAAAAAGGAAATCAGTAAAAAACTGAGGAACTTTTTGATTTCTAGCTTACTCTTTCCTCTTCTGCTTGATTGTGTGGGTAAAAAGCTTTAAAATAGAGCCTAAATGAGTGAATGCTCTAAGTAGGAAATAAACTTAAAATATATTTCACTGAAAGTATAATTAATTTTCAATGGAGAAGTGGAAAAACAGCCAACAATTTCTCCGAGACCACATGCACTGCGCAAGTTTCTGTAAGATAGAAATTATTGATTGTGAAAATAAAGTGATAATATTGTTTGTGGTTGAAATAAAGGGAATAACCATGTTTATTTAACGAAAATTATCAATTGGAAACATAAGGAATGATTAATTATAATCGTCGGGTGTTACAGAAGAACGTAAATTTCAGTAACTACAATGGTCAAATGAAATTGTGCAATTTAGAGGAATTCATCGATAACAACAAAAAAAATTAAGTGTATATTTATAGATGCTGGTAAAAAGGAAAAAGGAGATGGGGTACTGGTATCTCTAAGGAGAGCTTCCCTTTCTACAACTGATCGACGCCAATATACTAAGTCATATTTGTCGATATCAATTCTCCTAATTGTCTATATTCCAACCATATCAAGTTTCCATCCGCATGTTTTACCTCCTGCAATATCCTCTAACGTAAACATACATTGCAGCCTGAAATGAAAGAGTACTACTAATGCAAAAGAAATTACAAAGTTTTCCAAAGATAAAAAGATATATTTTTTTTCAATTTCTTTCAGAGCCTTATATACGGGAGATTAGGACATGTAAATGAGTTTGATCTTGAAATCATAACTTGATCGGGAAACCAAATATGGTTGTTTTATAATTTATTTCGTAGCATTATATAGAAAAAATTAAGACATGTAAATGAGCTCAACTTTGAGATGACATCTTGATTTGTGGAATCATGAGACTATAAAGTTAGGCATTGGGGGAACCTGGTATAATTACACATTGGGGGACCGCTTATAAAGTTAAATAGCATGAAACTGGTTAATTTTATTATTTTACTATTTGACTTTTATGATATGATAATTAGAGTGATTAGGATCAACAATAAGAGCCATAAAATCTTCAAGAGGACATTCACTTGAATAAAGATTTTGAAAGAAAAACAACAATAAAAAGTTTAATATTCTTGATCTCTTTGTTCTAAAAGTCATAGACTCTAAATTTGCTTTCTTGGTAGGTACATTTCTACCGGTGGTGTGTCGCATTACTTACGTAGGGCAATTCTGTAACTTACCAAATGCCAAAAAACATCTTGCCACTTTTTTTTTGTACATTTCAATCTCGATCTCGAATCTGCTAAAACTTATAGTTTTCAAGAGTGCTTTGTTTATTATGGTGACGACAACTGCAAGTACCACCACTTTTAGAACATTTTTATTTATTATAGGGACGACAACTGCCACTACAACCACTTCTTGAACATTATTTCATTTGTGAAGTACAAAATTACGCATGTTTAAAAAAAAATAGAAAGTTACATTTTACATGACTATTAACAGTAAAAACTAACAAAAAGGACACGCAGTTTCATTTTTCTTATTTGATCCATAATAAATTAACGGGCTTACTACCAGCATAAACGAAATTTTATAATCCTCATCCACCCATTTAGATAAAGTAGACACTTATGCTAATCTGTGTTGTATGTTCCACATCCATATATCTTCTGCATATATGAAATGGAAAAGTTAGGAAAAAGTACACGAAATTCCTTGGTTAGCATATTTTCGAAAGAACATAGTAAATGTTAATCGTTTTTGCAGCGAAAAAAATAACAAAACTACAACTATTGATGTTAAACTAAATTTACTATCAACTAAATTATATTTTACGGAGAGAATACTTATGATATGCCGAGTATGTGATAACGTCGGCAGATTTGTAAATCCACATTTGGAACATGATAAGCATAGTTTAAAATATAAACCTTGTCCAGCAGATTTGGCTTGGCCAAGAAAGTCGATTGTTATTTCAGCTGGTAGCAAAATTATCATGGGTTAACTAAAATCAAAGAGGAATCCTATAGAAAATAAAGGAAAATAAATGATTTTATTGCCACGTAACCACGTTTATGTATTGTTTTCATAATACCAGTGACTGCAGAACAAAAGTACAAAGCAAAGAAGAATCTTAGGAGCACAAAGAAATAAAAATGATTTCACTGCTACAAACCCGATATTGATGGTTCTACGCCGGTACACACTTCCGGCGTCGTTGTTTATTAATTTGCTATACTAGTATTTGGTTTTGGATGGAACTGTTTCTTGTATGTTTTTTATGCAGTGTCGGCATGGTAACCTATGAATGAAACCATTCCCGTAGAATATTTCGTAGTATATTCCTTGGTAGGTAAAAAGTTACTTTCGTACCGGCATAGTTTTTTCGTAGATTACCATGCCGGATCAATATTCAAAATGGGGGATATCGGACTACCGACATGGTTTCATTCATAGGTTACTATGCTGGTTTGGGTACTACCGGCATGGTATTCATACCACTACCATGACGACATCGAGGTTTTTCAGCTGAAAAAATGGCGGGTTTAAAGAAAAAAATCGAATTTTCAACCTCCTAGCAGCTTTACCTGTGTATTGGGGATGCTTGTATGTTGTGCACGTTTACTTTCTTGTGTAGCTTCTTCAAAAAAATTTCCATGCTCGTAAAAATCATCATTCAAGGGTGTTGGTTCAACAAAGAGTTGCAATTGTGAGTTGTTGTCGTTAGATGAAGATTCAACATATGTTCCTTGTTGTAGTTGAGTTAAAGATACATCAGCAACAATTCTCTCTTCACAATCATCCTCCATTTTCCCCAAAAAATTTCCCACTCAAATATTTTTTCCCTCCTTCTACTCTCACCTCACTCACCCAAATTCAAATAAAAACAAACACTAATCTTTTATCAAATAATCTTAAGATTTTTACTAATTATTATTAACTACTAAACCTGATTAGTGAGGGGTAGATTAGGTAATATGTAAAATACTTAGATAAGGGGTGACCTTGATTTAATATTTGGATCCAGTTTTTGTCCTTTTCCTATATCCCCCAATTGTTTTTTTAACCCCCAATTTCGCGTTCATTATAAAGGCCATGCAATAAACCTAAATATTTTATTCTTGCACATATGCATATGTAAAGACTTAAAAGGTTTAAAAGAGACAAAGAGATTTACCGAACGCTACATGCTATCAAGATATCTTTCCTTGCGGCAATATATTCGAAATACAACAGAAAACCTTTGAGAACACCTGCTAAACAACCAACAAACGCGAATAAGTCCGCAAAACAAGCCACGCGTGCAGACAATTTGTTTGCCTTGCTCCAACCATTTATATATAAGAAAAAATAAAACTACAAAAAGAAAAAAGTTTTGGAATAAATAGCCAAAAAAATCTATTCTTTTTTACTTTTTAAGATAGATACCTGCATTTAGTATACTCATACACGCACACACACCCGATATATATAGAAAATTCTATAAATATCACATTTGTATCGCCTAAAAATAGTTTAAATTTTCTTAATTACATGGAATAAATGTATGGTGGGTTTGTTTGCAGAATTCACCGTTTCAGAATTTATAATCCCATGGGATTACAAATTCTGGGATTCATGTAAATTCCTTGTATGTTTGGTAACTCAATTAAAATTCCTAGGATTTATATAGTTTTCTTGTATTAAAGTCTTTGTACCGTTTGGTATTACCCTCAAATCTTAAAATTTGCATATATATGGGATTTAGAGTTAAAAAAAGTGGGTCAACAAATCCCTTGATAAGTTTCCCAGCAAATCTTAGGGGGGAGGGTCGGACTCCATATGGAGGATTTGCTGGAAAACTGAATCCCGTAGGAAACGTGATTCCAAGGATTCGGGTAACCAAACATACAAAGGGAAACATAATTCTACCAAATCCCCTGGACCCATAAATTCCACCTTTAAAATTCTACATCCAAACCCACATAAACGTGAGTATTTAAAATTTGGATACATATATACATATTTTTGTCACCTTTAATATAACATGGAATAAATAGATATATGGACATGCAAATGGATGGAATAAGTAATTAATTTCAATAATGCAATGAGTATGAAAGCAAATGGATGGAATAAGTAATTTCAATAATGCATGAGTATGAAAACAGGAATAAGGCCGTACCATAAATTATTAATCTAGAAAATGATAGATAACACCATTCATAAAACAAATTTGATGGAACAACCAATAATGCTGATTTTTTATTAGAAAAAAAATTGTAGGTTTTTCTAAAATTAGGCTCTTATATATAAGCATTTGATCAAGAAAAATGAGTTACTATTAAGCTTGGTACCTCGTATGCTTCTCCTCGTATGTAGTCCAGAAGGAAAATGTAAACACCAATTAAACATTAACAAAAAATTCAAACGAAATCCGAAAACAAAATCTTAAAACCAATAGAAGCCGTATTAAATCAATTTATTCACCTCTAGTATTAGTATTCATGAGCGCTCCCTTTGCCGCAACTTCTTGTGGAAGTATTGATTGTACCTACAAATCAAATAACGAAAATAGATTAGCCATCAGAAATCTCAATTTCAAGAAAGAATAGAAAAACAACAACGAAAGAATACAAACAGCTATGAAAGAAAAAGAAAAACAGTACGTAAATAAATGCGGTTCTTGCTATAGTTCCTATATAAAGAGTCACTAAACTTTAAAAAATATTTGGTTTTGGTAATAATATCTTAGAATTTATATAGTTTATTATAATTTGAGAATACTGGAGACAATTAAAAAATAAAAAATATCCGGGACTTCCAAAATTAGTTTAATATTTGCAACATAAAAAGTAATTTCTTGAACAAATATAGAAATATTATATAATTGGATTTTTTTTCGTATATTTGTAATATGATTACTTTTTTCATACCTTTTGTCGCATAAGAATAAATATTTTTTTCTTTTCTTTAATTATATACGGTCAGATCAGAAAATCTAGTCAAATCCGACCTTTTTGCTATGATAGCATTGGATATGTATATTAACCATTGACTTTGTTTATATTAGTAAATTAACGATATTAATGGAACTTGTAAGGTTGTGTTCAGATAAATAATTAGATTTTTTTAGATACTGGAAACATAAATATTAATTAGAATTTCAAATTAACTGTATTAATGGAACCCGTAAGATTGTGTTCAGGTAAATAATTAGATTTTTTCAGATACTCTAAACATAAATATTAATTAAAATATCAACTAATATAGTAATTTTTAGATGTTGTTAGTAATTTTTTCTAGATGTTTATCATTAATATTAAAAATTAATATAGTCATTTCTAGATTTTTTTTTCCTTATAAAAGATTCAACAAATACAAATCTTATTATTTCATAACTATGTTGAATTAATTTTTTTTATTTTAATCATAAATGTCCGAAATTAATATAGTAGTTTTGTTTATTTTCTGGATTTTTTTCCTTACAAAAGAGTTTACAAATTTAAAACTTATTATTTTATTCCACAAATATGTTGAGTTGATTTTTTTATTACAATCATAAATGTACGAAATTAATATAGTATTTTTTATTATTTTCTGGATTTTTTATAATAACTACATGAAATTATCAAATCAAACCCTTTAAACTCCTAAGCCATGCGAGCCATGCGTCGCACGGTGAGAATACCCACCCTTGGGTGAGCCTCTGATAGGGTGTAGAATACATCCTATTTACTATCTATTGTTTATGCTTTCTTTGCTATTTTTTCTTGTAAATTACGTATTTTATGTGTGTTTTGAGTTTTATAGCTACTTTGGAGTCGCACAGAGGAAAAGAAGAAGAAATCACCCAATTTGAGTAAAAATGGGAAAGTTGTCATTTCCTAGGCAAACACTATTTGGAGCCC
The DNA here is from genome assembly GCA_023531295.1 of Papaver armeniacum. Classification (NCBI taxonomy): domain Eukaryota; kingdom Viridiplantae; phylum Streptophyta; class Magnoliopsida; order Ranunculales; family Papaveraceae; genus Papaver; species Papaver armeniacum. Next base: position 238,240 of record JAJJWW010002424.1, read on the forward strand.
AACCAAGGTTAAGGGGCAACTCTATTTGGAGAAGCACTAAAGGCAGACTAGCTGAGGTTAAAGGGAGCTACCATCTGGGTGGTTCTTTTACATTTGGGCTCTGAATCCGCCCCATTTATAACCTAACCATATATTCGAGAGATATTGTATCTCATTCATTCATTTCTGAAATTGAGAAACAGAAAAGCTGCGCACCGAGATATTGGTTGAATCCATTAATGGAAGCTCGAGATGATTTTCCGTCAAATCGAGAAACTAAGAGATGAAATTGAAGAGGGGTTGTAGCTGATTCAAGACTGATTCGATTTATGAACAGAGAAGAATAAATTGAAATTAGAATTAGGGTTTTACTGTGAAAAAGGGGATCTGATAACGATGAATTTGTGCTATTAACGTTGAAGATGGTGGTAGATTGAAGCAGAGTTGGGTTTGGTGCTGTTTGAGAAGAAATTGGTTGAAGCTATGAACAGACGGAAGTTAAGACAAGGTGGTGGTACTGAGCTGGAGAAGATCGAGAAAAGGTTTACGAACTCAGGAGAAGAAATTGATGACTAATTTGAGAGAAATTGAGAATTCAGAAGCTAGGGTTTACTGTGAGATTGAGTAATTGATTCACAGAGATGAGAAAAGGGTTGTTGTAGATGATTTGAAGTGGGACTCTCCGAATTGGGGATCTCTGTTGAGGTCGAAATGATGGGTTGGTGACGAATTGAGGGTTTGAGCTGATATGTTTCAGGGAGATGGATTTATTGTAGTGCAAGAACAGACATGGAAGATGAAGGAGGAGATCTGTGATGGGTTTTGTCCTGTGAGCTTCCGGAATCGAGAGAAGAATGGGTATGAGATGGAGTTGGTGTTGTAGTGGAATCAAAGATGGGAATGATGGTGATTATAGTCAAGTCTATTGATGTAACAGTACAATGGGTTAGTGATGCTGATAATACTGCGATGTGCAATTGTTAGTGGAGCAACTGGTGTTGGTGGTTCTGGTGGTGCTGAGTTGATGTTGCAGGTGCAAGATAGAATGCAACAATTGAGCTGAAAGTGCTTGTGTATGAATTGCAGGAAAGCCACACTGAAGAATGAAATGCGGTAATAGATGTATGTTAGGTTCTTAACAGGTGAAGAAAGGAAGGCCTGAAATAGGCCGGGAATGTCCTATAAACAAACGGAACTCTGTCCGGATTTTCTCTCAGACAAGTTAACTCGGTGCCGGCGATGATCGTTCCAGACGAGTCCGATGAGCGATCCAGCCCTGCAACTCAGTAGAGTCAGCCCAGTAAGACAGAGTTTGACAGCTGACTGAGTGACTGACTCAGCTGAATCTCCTTTCCCTTGACCTCTTGACTACCAGTTGACCGTCTTGACCGTTAACTATGACAGCATCGTGACGGAATATTCTGTTGTCTGAAGAAGAATCTCAGGTGATCGGCAGACACTATCCGGTGCCGTTTTCTGGCCAGATTCCGGTGATCCCAATAATTTTCAGGCGGACCAAAATTACAGAATTATGTGTGAGTTTCTCTCATGGGTGTGAAGACTTAGATTTGAAAAAAAAGATGAAAACTTGGAAGCTTTGGAGAATTGGACTTGAAATTGGAATTAGGCTCAAATTGGGAAAGTGGTGTTATTATGGAATGAATTCTATTCATTGGAAGATTTGGAGAGCATTGAAGCCTATAAACAGAGAAGTTCTCTACATACTTTTACACACCCTCTACACACACAACACTTCTCTTTTCTTTATTCTTTGTGTGAACTCCTTAACATGAGTATCTAATTTTATTATTGATTGAGGATGAATTCCTAGTTCTTAACATATGATTTGAGTTTTGTTTTCAATTCTATCTTGAAATTTTTCACATGATTATCGTTTGTTTTTACTAATAGGAATGTTTATACATTCATGGTTGATTGATAAATTGTTTAGAGTTCACGCTAAATTGATTTGTTAATTTTGATCTAAAGCTAGTGAAAGTTAGGGGATAAGTAATCATTTCTTGACTCTTTACACAAGTAGCAAACACGAGACCTTGCGGAGGGATTCCGTGGAGCAATTGTGTGTGATAACAACGTTAGCAAGTAGACCTTGATCTAAGAGTATAACTACTAATATCAACCTAATAAGTTCATAAATCTTAATGCGTTTATTTAAATTACATCTTGAGTGATCTACTACTAGGTGGTTTGGTAAATAGAATCCGGTAGTCGAGAACTTCCGTATCCGGTGATACAAGGGATTTAGGGGTTTAACACTGATCTAGCTGCTTTACCTACGGTTGGTGATAGTCTGTGACTAATAACATGTGGATGAAAAACATAACTTGAATCGTTGTTTTGCAACGAAGAAGGATTCCTTGATCTTGTCTCTCTTATTGATTTCAACTTTATCTTTGAATTGCTTTGTTTATTTTCTTTTGCTTCATAAAACAAAACCCCCCTTTGTGACAATTTTACAACTAAAAATCTCTTGCTCCTCGTGGGAACGAACTTAACTACCACCATATTACTTGTTAATTGAGTGGAAAAATATTCACTAATTTGTTGTGGTTACGACACGCATCAAATTTTGGCGCCGCTGCCGGGGAGCGGCGGACGATTTTAGTTGTTTTTATTTTCCTTTTGCTTTGTTAGATTCTATATCGTATCTAACTTAGTTTTTGAGAATCTTGTTTCAGGTAGTATACCTTTAGTGAATGCTTAAAGAGGGCAGACCGAGTCCAATACGTCTTCGATCC
>JAJJWW010002426.1:0-10211 GCA_023531295.1 Papaver armeniacum
AAATATAATTACACTTTCTTACTACTCAAAATATAAATATAGAGGCAAGAAAGGATCGATCCCCTGATGTCTAGGTTGTCAAATTGTTATGGTTTCTATAAAACTTGGGTGGATTTTGTGATTGTGTAAATAAAAATAAAAAATAAAAACAAAACAATAAAAAAGTAAACTGCATAAGAATCAAAGGATGTGATATTGGATAAAGTTTCATCTTCAATTTGTAAACAAGTTTATGAATGAATAGAATTCGTATTTAATCTACATTTATCATCTGAAAAGCCATAGAATACCTTATTGCAAGAATACTAAAGTAATTTCAAAGTTATCCACACACATTAGGAAATTGTGATATGTGAATTCTACCTAAAGAATAACCTAGCACGCCTTGCGCTAATCAAGTTGATTCCTAGGAGCATTAAGTTTTAGAAATAGGCTAATCAATGCAATTTAATACATTACTTGCCAAACAATTGAACAAGGTGATTTTACATATGACCCTACGAGGATGTATCACTACAATTTAATCATATCATGCTACTCGAATTCAAGGTTATCGCTCGATGAAAACCTAAAATAGCTATAGATATGGATGTGAGGTTCAATCAATTCTAGACTTCGACTAAACAAACGATCAATCTGTTGCAATCCATCGATCATGCAATTATTGTAACTTAGCGAAATCAAGCGATAATATTGAGAAAACTAATTCAAAAAATCATAACTTGGTTGCGAAATCGGCCTAAATCTTCCAACCAATAATAAAAACTTAGTTACTTGTGTTTTGGAAATCATCATAGAAAGCAAAGAAGAAAACTATCATGTGAAACCCTAGACAACAAGTGAGAAGTCTCTAATGGAATATATCTGAGTTTAGAAAAGGATTTCTATATATATACTTTTTTCTCCCATAAGGATACTTTCCCCGAAAATTAGGTTGATTCTTCTCAAAACTTCCGTCTCAAGTTGGTCCACCAAGCCCGGGTGAAAATATGTCTCTGGAATTTTGGGTCCAAAAGCGTCGTCGGATTGTTGACGTCATCGCCGGAATCCGGCCGCCGGCACCGGAATCCGTCGCCGGAAAAATATCTCAGGCCACCTTTTGTCATCGGAAACTGTCACCAGCGAGTGCACGCTCCCAGCAGCTCATCTTCCCTTCTCTGCATTTCAAACATTCACAAAAGTCATCCAAACCATTTCTTTCTCTCTTGCGAAAACGCACCCAAAAGCGTGGTCCGTAGCTCATATGTCCGGCTATCAATTCTTGCATCCGACTCATACCCCCCTCGCGATTCACTGAAATATTGCGATCGACACTTAAACCTCTGAAATCCGGCTACCGGAACTAGGCTCACCGGCTTACCAATTTCGCTCCGTTTTCGCACTATTTCTGCGACACAGCTCAGGCCATTCTCAGCCTGCGAATTCTCCCCTGTGTAATTCAATCTTCATCTGCTTCTCACTCCCAGGCCAGCACCAGCACATGAGTCTCCACCTTCCATTCCTCGACATACTCAAGATTCCGCCACAGAGACAGTCTCCATCAACGCATATCGAACACTGCGCTGCTGCCTCAACTTCGTCTCATCTCAATTTCGACCATTCCACACTGCCTAGCCTTCAGCATTAGCAACAACACCTAAAGCTCGACTACCAACAACAACACGACAGCTTCAGTCTTTCCTGCAACACAGCATCACCACAAATTACCTGAGGCCAAAGTTCACTCCTGCAGTCCAACAATTTGTAGCAGCAACCACTCCAATTTCATCTCATGGCTGCAACTCAGCCTCTGCATCAGCTCTCAGACCTGGCCACAAAACCAGCTGTAACTCCAATCCTGTCCAACGTCACTTCTTTTCCTTCAATTCCACAGCAGCCAAGAGTCCAAGACCCAGTTCCTCCACCTACATGCCAACTGCAAGATCTATTCTCTGCCTTCAACATAACTCCAACACCAACACAGTTCTGGCACACATCAATTTCATCAGTACCATTTCATAGCATCTCGAGGATCTGTTCTCAACATCAAATCAAAGCCCACTGCCACCTTGTAAACCACCAGTTGATTTTATCGCCCACGACTTAACGCATCCCACGACACTTCATTCCATTCAAAAACGCATCCCTACTTAGACTCATCTGCACTTCACTCAGCTACATAAGCCTTATGACATCCATTGCTCGGCTCCGCGTTCCTTCTTCCTCCAGGAATCACTGTGACTTGACTCTTCCTCGATAAGCGGCACCCGACAACCGCAGAAGACCATTACTTTCCATTCCATTGCACTTGATCAGCTTCCCTTGCTTCTGCACTGTTCAAGCGGAACCCGGCACCACCACCCGTTTTAACTCAATCCCAGGCATCATTTCCCTTGGCAACACTGACATCAGTTCATTCAAGATTACCAAACCCTCTATCTCGTACAACTCAAACTCCAACCATCCTCTAGCCATTCTGGTGCTTGTGACCTTCACGCCTCTTGCAAACTCTCGGCCTTTGATTCCATCCCTACTTGACACCGAGACTCTCCGGTCATACTCACACACAACTTGAACCGGCTGAGTCTCATTCAGCCTCATTATGCCTTAGCACTCGTGCCCCAATCCAACCTGCAATTGCTTTGCCATCTTCTGTCTTGTACTCAGTCCCATCGAATGCCACAAACTCCATTTCAACACCAACTCATAGAACATCACTCGGGGATTTTCCACAACACCTTGTGTGAATTGTCTTGGTGATCTAGAGATGAACTACATATTGTGATTCACATCTCCTTCCTATGACAATTTGACATTTAGAACACACCCATTTCGATAAACCTTCTCAAGCACACATACATTTCATTAATTAGGCATCACGCAAGTTGGTTATTTCTCGGAAAAACTCAAAACTTGCTGTTAATTTGAATTCCATCTTTCCTTGCTAACTCTGTCTTTATAGAACAATTGAGCTTCGAAGTACTCATCAATCACCCTGTTCCTTGGTACTGGTATCGGATCCATGGTTATAGGAAGTGAACCGGAGTATGAGCTTGGACTCATGGCTTGCTAATGTGAATTGGTGCGGGGGCTAGGAAGCGAAAATGACCAAGACTAAAATCTCGACCTAGTGTAAAGGAGGAGGTGCCCCTTAACAAATATGCGATGCGCCCTGCGAATCTCATATGGCTACCCCTTATCCTTAGCCCAGGCTCTCACTAGTACTTCCCTTTTAACTCAAAAATCTGGCTACCCCTTAACATGTTTGGGCTCCCATTAGTATTAGCGGATGAAATGTCAGGTTTACCATTGGTTCTTTTTCTTTTGCCATAACTTCTTCATAATGACTCAGAATGACTCAGTTCTTTCGCCATCGGGCTTTGTCGCCCGTGCTCTTGAGATGATGCGAAGAAATCTTGGATTCGAACGATTCCACTGGGTCTTTGCTCCAAATGACTCCATTGCACCTAATAAACTCAAAAGCACACATAAGATACATAATTTACAAGCTTCATAAAAAGAAAGCATAAATACTAGATATTAAATACGGTGTATTCTACACCCATCAGATTCCCCCACACTTAGACTTTTGCTAGTCCTCGAGCAAATCAAACAAAACAAAATAAAAATACAACAACTCCGTGTCGTCGAGGCTACGGTCACTTTTAGCATAAATAACAAGCCTTTAAACCCCTAGGTGTCCCTAGTGGACGAGTTATAGTCTCGTGAGGTTTACTAGAGATATACCTACAAAACCTATATTTCAAACTCCGTCTATTCGTGACAAATCAATGAATGAATCCAAAATGACTACAGGAGGAGGTACCTTGCAAATTCAATTCATATATTAATAATAAACTCTAATTAGATAGTCGAACAAGCCACAATACTCGGAAACTAACAAACCACAATCACAATGAAAAGATTAAGAAGATGGATATAGATGTAGATGTTGGCGAATATTCTCAAGTGTTCGATGTTTCCCATATCTGTACGAAGGTCACTGCTAAGATGAACCTAATCCTATTGGATTGAGCTACTTTGTCTTCGAATGCTACATCAAATCAATTGGCATATACTGAGGAACCAAAAGTGACTTTATTCAACACAATAATAATTTTTTTTATATATAAGATTGGATCAAACTGGATCCGATTTCTCTAGACTGACATGATTAGATCTTTTGGATCCAAGCATGCTTGCATCAGCAAGTACATGATAGTTGCCTTGGATCCTGCATTCACGCTTGTTTAGGCGGCGGAGGCAGGGACTACGTTTCACACATCTTTGCTATTCCCAAGTGTCTTTTTATTCCGTTTTGGTCTAATTGATCGGTCCTTTTTTTTCTTTTCTTTTTCAATTTTTTTTTTTTTTTTTTTTTTTTTTTTTCAAAAATTTTTTTTTTCTAGTAACTCAACTACTCTATTTCATCCTACAAACGGTAATAACACGTCGATTTTTTATTTGACCCACCAAAGCACTTAGAGAACAATAGATAAATATGGAAAAATAAAAATAGAATGCGATATGGTGATATTGAGATATGGTAACAACTATCATGTTAATTTGCTGATTCCGGTTATATTCTTCCCTTTTAGTTAATTGGTTTCCTCAACTCCTGCATTCAAAATGGTTCCATCCACTAATGGTGTCAAAAACAAACATATAAATGCTCCCCCATACTTAAACTTCACATTGTCCTCAATGTGTAAACCAAAGTTCTGAATTCTGACGTAACAGCAGATAAAACGCAAAACTGTGCAAATTGGTAAGGAATTTGAAAAACTCCATTTCACAAAAGTTGTTCACCTACGTGTTTTCTACACCTGGTTTAAAAACAGTGTTTTGATAAACGGTCTGACAGTTATGGTCTCTGGACTGTGAACTACGCGCCAGTCGGAAATTTTCGACGAAAAGGTATTGTCCTAATTCTCTTCTAAGATAGATTCGGACTCAATGAAACTAAACATGGGGATGCAAATATGATATGAAAACAGTAAAAAATAAATAAACGAAACAAAAAATAAAAAGCAAAAGGATAAGAGATACAAAACCAGGTTGCCTCCACTAGCGCTTGTTTTAAAGTTAACTGGCCCGACTTAGCTTCTTGTAAGATTCATTCCCCATACACCAATCAATCTGAAAAGTTGGGGATCCTTCCATAGAACCTGTTTTAAACACTAGCTTCACACAAATATTAATACAATAAAGCAAAAGTGAAGCTATGAACAGATAAAAGCTTCCCCCACACTTATTCTTGTCCACACATGGAAGTGTATAAAGAATATAGGAGTCGAATACTTCCACGGTTTTCGGGTTCCATAACCTGCATAGTATGAGAATCAAGTATCTCTAATGGCGGAAAACGAGAAACAAAGTCATTCAACAATATTCTCGAAGCATACATTCAAACCAATAAGAGGTAAAAGGAGAAAAAATAATAGGCAAAGGGTTAGATAAACCTTTCACATGTCTCTTGTATTACGGGAATCTCTTCATCCTTGAAAAACTCAAGTGAATTATTCACCTCTTGTATATCATGGTCCTCTATCAAACCTTGCAACCATTCTTCATCCGATTTTTACCGTAACCAAAGTCTCGACGCAAACATCATCATTACAATCCTTTGCAAGCTCAATTGGGTCTTCCCTGATATTGGTCATAACGGTTTCATTCTCAACATATTCCTCCTTTTTGTTGTAAGGCATACTTTTAACGGATCCAAATTTTATCATAAGAAACTTTTCTAGAACACTCGAAAATGCATCATCCTCAAGCTCCACCCTTTGAATAGGCTCTTGATCATTATTAAGATCAATGCTTGAGTAATCTACACAAGTGTCGACATATTCCTCTTCATCTTCATCTTGATCCCAAAGACTCCCATTGTACATTCTCGGGGATGTCAACCATGAGTTGGTTCAAGCGATGTATTTTCATAATAATCATCATCACTATCATAGTCATCATAACATTGGTCCTCGCTGAATTTAGTGTTGCTAATCTCGAACTCATCCTTTTGAATAGGTGAATGATCATTATTACGATCAAGAGTTGAGTTAGCCACACAATTATCGACTAAAGTGCCCAAAAAGTTGGCCTTTTTCAACATTAGCATCAATCAAATAGTCATCACAAACCATATGCACATTAGAATTATCCATATCTTCCTTGTATTGATCAATGTCTTCTTGCAAGATAGTCATACTTTCACGAAGTTCTTGGGTTGCTCGTTTGTAGTCTCTTTAGCTTTTGGAAATTCCTCTTGTAAAAAGGTGGAAACTTTCTATATAAAATTAGAGACTTTTTGTTCACAAGCATAAGAATCCTCCCATCCTTGTTGTTGGTCACACACATACTCACCATAAGGTTGTTGAGGGAAAACCACAAAGGTTCCATGGAGTATTGGTCATAACGATGAATTGGTTTTGATTATACCCATGGAAGTGGTAGTTATCATATTGTTGAGTTGAAACCCGTATCCATCAGTTCCAATATGCTCCTTCCATAGAAATTAGCACTTTGAAATAATTCTCAAACCAGTTAAAACCCAGAAAATAAGAAAAAAATAAACAAAAAACTAAATACAAAAATAAGAACCAAAAACAATTGACAACCGATGCCTCCCAGACAGCACATCCTTGAAAATTGATGTTGCCGTAAGCGACACAAATATAATTACACTTTCTTACTACTCAAAATATAAATATAGCAAGGGCAAGAAAGGATCGATCCAGAGAGAGGTCTAGGTTGTCAAATTGTTATGGTTTCCTATATAAAACAGGGTGGATTTTTTGTGATTGTGTAAATAAAAATAAAATAAAAAACAAAACAATAAAAAGTAAACTTATAAAATCAAGGATGTGAAATATTGGATAAAGGTTTCATCTTCAATTGTAAACAAGTTATGAATATATGAATAGAATTAATGTTTAATCTCGCTATCATCAAAAGCCATAGAATACCTTATTGTAAAGAATACTCCGTAATTTCAAAGTTATCAACACACACATTAGTGGTGCGTATGTGAATTCTACCTAAAAAAGAATAACCTAACGCCTTGCGCTAATCAAGTTCAATTCTAGGAGCATTAAGTTTCAGAAATAGAATTAATCAATGCAATTGTAATACATTGCGCAAACAATTCGAACAAAGGTCAATTTCTACATATGACTACGAGGATGTATCACTACAAACCCTAATCATATCATGCTACTCGAATTCAAGGTTATCGCCGATGAAAACCTAAAATAGCTATAGATATGGATGTGAGTTCAATCAATTCTAGACTCGACTAAACAAACATTCAATCATATTGCAATCCATCAATCATGCAATTATTATAACCAGTAGAAATCAAACGATAATATTGAGAGAAAACTAATTCATAAAAATCATAACTTGGTTGCAAAATCAACTACATCTTCAACCAATAATAAAAACTTAGTTACTTGTGTTTGGAAATCATCATAGAAAGCAAAGAAGAAAACTATCATGTGAAACCCTAGACAACAAGTAGAAGTCTCCCTAATGGAGATATATCTAGGTTTAGAAAAGAGTTTCTATATATATGCTTTTCTCCCCATAAGGATACTTTTCCAAAATTAGGTTGATTCTTCTCAAAACCGTCTGCCAAGTTGGTCCACCAAGCCCGGGGGAGGAAAAATATGTCTCTGGAATTTTGGGTCCAAAAGCGTCCACGGATTCTTTGACGTCATCGCAGGAATCCGGCCAAAGACCGAGTCCGTCGCCGAAAAATATCTCGCCACCTTTTGGAAACTGTCACCGAGTGCACGCTCCCGGCCAGCTCATCTTCCCTTCTCTTCGCATTTCAAACATTCACAAAAGTCATCCAAACCATTTCTTTCTCTCTTGAAAACGCACTCCAAAAGCGTGGTCAGTAGCTCATATGTCCATTATCAATTCTTGCATCCGACTCATACCCCCTCGTGATTCAATTTGAAATATTGCGATCGACACTTAAACCTCCGAAATCCAGCTACCGGAACTAGGCTCACCGGCTTACCAATTTCGCTCCGTTTCGCACTATTTCGCGACACGGCTCGAAGCCATTCTCGACTCGCGAATTCTCCCCGTGTAATTCAATCTTCATCCGCTTCTCACTCCCGAGCCAGCACCAAGCACATGAGTCTCCACCTTCCATTCCTCGACATACTCAAGATTCCGCCACGAGACGGTCTCCATCAACGCATATCGAACACTCGCACTGTCGCTTCAACTCGTCTCATCTCAATTTCGACCATTCCACACTGCCTAGCCTTCAGCATTAGCAACAACACCTAAAGCTCGACTACCAACAACAACACGACAGCTTCAGTCTTTCCTGCAACACAGCATCACCACAAATTACCTGAGGCCAAAGTTCACTCCTGCAGTCCAACAATTTGTAGCAGCAACCACTCCAATTTCATCTCATGGCTGCAACTCAGCCTCTGCATCGACTCTCGGACGGCCACAAACCGGCAGCAACTCCAATCTCGCTCCAACGTCACTTCTTTTCCTTCGATTCCACGACGAGCCAAGAGTCAAGACCCAGTTCTCCCACCCCATGCCAACCGCAAGATCTATTCTCGCCTTCAACATAACTCCAACACCAACACAAGTTCGCACACATCACTTTCATCGATGCACCATTTCAATAAGATCTCGAATCCCGTTTTCAACATCAAATCAAAGCCACCGCCACCCTCGTAAAACCACCAGGGTTAGTTTTATCACACACCTGACTTACCCATCCACGACACTTCATTCCATCAAAACAACATCACTTCGCCGGAAAGCTCATTCGCATTTCACTCCCAGCTTCTACATCGCCATCGCCAAAGATCACCATTGCTCAGCTCCCGTTCATTGTTTCCTCCAGAATCACCTGCAACTTCAGCTCTTCCTCAATGGCAGCACCAACAACACAAGACCATTATACTTTCCATTCCATTGCACTTCAATCAGCTTCCCTTGCTTCCTGCACAACTGCAACGGAACCAGCACCACCCTGCAGCTGCAACTCCAATCCCAGGCCAGCATCATTCCCTTGAGCAACACCTGCAACATCAGTTCATTACAGTGCCAAACCTCCTATCTCGTACAACTCAAACTCAGCCATCCTCTAGCCTTCATTCTCAGCAGCCGCCAGCCTTCACGCCTCTGCCAAGCTACAGCCTTTCAGTTCCATCTAACGCTGCCAGACTCTCCAGTCATACTCCCTGCACACAACTTGAACCGCAGCTCAGTCTCATTCAGCTCCATTATGCCTTAGCCTGTGCCCCAAATCCAACCTGCAATTGCTGCCATCTTCCCTGTCTTGTACTCAGTCCCATCGAATGCCACAAACTCCATTTCAACACCAACTCCGCCAGAACATCACTCAGGGATTTTCACAAACACCTTGTGTGAATTGTGCTGGTGATCTAGAGATGAACTACATATTGACAGTTCTATCTCCTTCCCTAGCAATTTGACATTTAGAACACACCCATTTCGATAAACCTTCTCTAACACATACATTCATTAATCGAGACATCAATGCCAGTTGGTTATTTCTCGGAAAAACTCAAAACTTTTTGTTAATTTAATTCCATCTTTCCTTGCTAACTCTGTCTTTATAGAACAATTGAGCTTCAAGTACCATCAATCACCATTTGTTCCCTGGTACTCAGCTATCGGATCCATGGTTAATCTGGAGTGAACCGAGTATGAGCTTGGACTCATGGCTTGCCAGAAGCGATGGTGGTGCCGGGGCTAGGAACCGAAAATGACTCAAGACTAAAATCTTCGACTGGCATGTAAGGGGAGGAGGTGCCCCATAACAATATGCGATCTGTCCTTAGCGAATCCATATGGCTACCCTTATCCTTAGCTAGGCTCTCACTAGTACTTCCCTTTTAACCAAAATCTGGCTACCCCCCTTAACATGTGGCCGGCTACATTAGTATTAGTCGATGAAATGTGGAGGTTTACATTGAGTTCTTCTTTGCCCTTAGCTTGTAACCATGAGCTGGAATGACTCAGTTCTTTAGCCATTGGCTTTATATTTCATTGCTCTTGAGATGATGAAAGAAATCTTGGATTCAGACAGAGTTCCACTGGGTCTTTTGCTCCAAATGACTCCATTGCACTAATAAACTCAAAGCCCATAAGATACATAATTTACAAGAAAACTCGCAAAGCATAAATACTAGATATTAAATACGATTGTATTCTACACCCATCAT